>ML278515.1:56564-79476 GCA_005239495.1 Nicotiana undulata
CCCCCCCCCCCCCCCCCCCAATTGTTTTTCTTTTTTTTAATTCTGATTATTTTTTTTAGTTTATAGGTTCGAAATTTTACGAGTTCCAAAGTTGTGAGTTCGGAGGTTTATGTGTTTGGAAGTTTGCGGGTTTAGAAATTATAGAGTATACGGTTTCAAAGTTTAGCGGTTCATAATTTATGAAATTTGTGGGTTCAGAAGGTTGTTGGTTCGAAAGTTTATGGTTTCATGTTTATTGTATCTAAGTTATATATGAATACTTGTAACACCACGTACATTCGGCTTAGGTATGAATGAGTTAAAGGAGTAGAAGGTTATATTTTGAACATATGAAGTCTTATCGGGATGATTATGGGAGAAAATAGTTGTTTCAAATTCAAGATGGAAAGTGAGGTGCATAAGATTCGACAAAATCGACTAAGTTTGCAGAAGGTCCGTCTTCCAGCAAGGTTTAGTAAAAATGTGTAAGTAATTTGGGAAAACTCAAAGCATAAAAGTTGTATGCCTTTGAAATATCTTTCGAACAATATACTGTGGAGCCCAAACGGAGCTTTGTGCAAAATGTTATGCATGTCTTATAGAACAGTGTGCGATATACGCGCCCTGAGTGCACCCCGACCGCGGCCGCGCACCGTTTGCAGTGTTACTGCCAATTTGCACGGTCAGGTGCACGGTCAGGCCTACAGGTGCACGGGGGGGGGGGGGGGGNGTAATGTCTTCACCCTCTAATTGATTCTAATATTGGATTAATGATTATAGACTCTAGTCCATGAGATATGAGTTGATGAGTTTGATGGAAAAGCATGAATGGTTATAGGTTTGGGTTGTTTGATTGTTGATTATTGGTTAAAGTTATTGTTTACCTTATGGGTGATAAAGAATGATATTGATTATAGCTATTTGAGACTTTAGAATTTATCTAGGAGCAAGAGAATGAGTTATTGGGTGTAGAAACACCATTAATAAGGGCTATAAAGCTTTATGACACCAAGTGTTTGATAAATTGCCTAAGAAACCAAAACATAAGTATTATAGGTAATATGGAATCCCTTTGACTTGTATTGACATAGATTAAAGTTGAAAGGGTTGGCAAACGTTGTATTACGCTCAAGAGCAGGAAGTTAAGGTATGTGAGGCTAACTCTCTATGTTTGGGAATGTTAATGATTCTCCCTACACTATGTTTCTTTCACCACGTTACCAATTGCCTCAAAAATATAGTTAAACCTAGTTCCTTAAATAGTTGCAGAACTTATATTCTCTAGCTTCGTAACTTGTTCATGACTTTCATTCTGAACGTTGTGAAATTCGTGCGTAATCAATATATACTTGGGTTTGATGCCCATGAGTCTCAGTCTAGTTTACCCAGCATGTCATAAACGACTGAAGTTTTAATTTTCATAATCAGTTCATGAATATATGTCTCAGACTAGCTCTATGCAGCATTCAAGTATCATGTAACTTAGTATAGTTCAGTATATCAACATCATGTATTTTAGTATGATTCTCAGTTCCTGAATGGTGAACACCTGTATTTGGGTCTGAGGCCGTAATTTATATGCTTTATGCATACTTGGGCCTGAGGCTGTAGTTTATGCTTTATGCATGATTGGGACTGAGGCCGTAGTTATGTATACGTATACTTGGGCTTGAGGCCGTAGCTTGTGCACATATATATTGGGCCCGAGGCTGTAGCTTATTCAGATAAACAGGTTGTTCATCATTCAGAAGATGGAGTATTCATATCCTTACTTCCTTTGTTCAGTTCATTTATCAGTTATCAGTTATCAGTTCAGTTATCAACTATCAGTGCAGTTATCAGTTATCAGTTCAGTTATCAGTTATCGGTT
This sequence comes from Nicotiana undulata, assembly GCA_005239495.1. Taxonomy (NCBI): domain Eukaryota; kingdom Viridiplantae; phylum Streptophyta; class Magnoliopsida; order Solanales; family Solanaceae; genus Nicotiana; species Nicotiana undulata. The sequence continues at coordinate 58,414 of ML278515.1, forward strand.
CAGTTATCAGTTATCATTTCAGTTTCAGTTTCAATAGTTATCATTTCAATTATCGATTATTAATTCTCAGTTATCAGCTTAGTTTCAGTTTCAACATTTATAATTCTTTCATGCAGGAAATGATATACAGGTTGACGATTTAGAGGGCTAGGATTCTCGTACCAGCTATTTGGTGATCCCCAGTTCGTTTGGGGAATTATCATTACCTTACAGTTTTCAGTATTTTTAGACAGTCAGTGTTTTCAATACTTCATTAGAGGCTTCATAGACTAGAATAACAGTTAGACAGAGTCGCAGGCTTTCCATATTAAGTTATGTTGGCTATAAATATGTTTCGGAATTGTATTAGTATTTCCGCACTTTGATTTATATCATCTAGACTTTCAGTATATCAGCATGTGTTAGTTTATCTTCCGCATTCAGTATATTATGATATCACATGTTGATTCAGCCAGCCAGTTGGTTCGCTCGGTCACATGTAGTCAGGTACCGAGTGTCGTGTTACGTCCAGGCCCAGGTTCGGGGCGTAACGATACTCTTGAGAAATTATTTTTCTTAATTTGCGTACCAAACAACGAAAATGAGTAAAATTACTATTTATTTTCTTGAAAAACATAACATTTGCGGTCATATCAAATACACCCTTAGAGTTTAAAATTTAATCATTAGCAAATATGGGTAGAAATGGTCAAACATTAAGACGGCAAGGATATTTTTATACCAGAATTTAACGGAGAATAAAATTAGTTTATTTGTATTTGAAAGGTAATTTTGGGCCGTACTTTTTATTTACTTACTGAAAGAAGACCTGTTTGCTCCCATGAAGAAGCCCAAGGCTGGAAATTCCACCAAAACTCACGTGGACGGCTTTTTAGAAAGAAAAAAAAAGGATAAACTTTCTAACTTTGAATTCTAACTTTCCATTAAACTTCCTTCAAGACGCTATCAAGTCCACATTTCCAACAATACCCCTTATCCTCCCTATTATTCAAGATAGGAAGTCCAAATCAGCATCATGAACAGCAGGGCTAAAAACGTCATTTAAATACGGACTATTTAATTCTCTTTTCTACGCTCTAAACTTTCAACAATGTCCAATTTACAACTCCCCCTCTTTCTTCTTCGTCGTCGTCGTTGTCCTCCTCCTTTCTTTGACATTGACCCTGTCTGTCTCTCTCACACACTCACACACTCACTGCGTGTATATATACGATACATATATACTGTACACACAGTAGGAATGTTTGTCTGCTTGGAATTTTCCACCATTTTCCTTTGATCCACCGTTTTCTTTCCAACTATATATATATGTGTACATTTTTTCTCAACAATCTTAAATACCAAATTTGTCACCACCCAATTGACTTCAAATAACGTCTAAAAAACAGTTTCAGTAAAGCAGATGATTGTGGAGGCGGCGTTGGAGGTATTAGTGCCGTCGTGGTGGGAGGTGAAAGTCACCGTCGCCGCCACGGCATTCCTCATATTTTCTTACTGGTGCTTTGCACTCGGCGGCGGCGATGCCTGCGGTGATGATCGCATTTCCGTCGATGATTCCGGTGGTGTCGTCGAGGATAAACAAAAGGTTTTTTAGACTTTTTTTTTTGCGTATCTATTTTGAATTTATGTATTGTATGGTTTTTTTTGTTTAGGAATTGTTGAAGAAATGCATACGGACAGAACTTTCAAGTAATATTTTGTTGTTAACGGTTTTAATTTTAGTGATAGAGGTTATAGGATATTGATGATTTATTCACTGGATAAGTAGGGCGGCGAACCCTGCAGCAGACAAAAGCCTAGTATTTAAGTGGGAAATGATAAAGGGATGGGCCTATTATGTCTTTGATCTGGTGCGCCACTGACCCTCTGGATTTCTCAGTTATAATTCTTTTTATTGGGCACTGATGATGGGGTGTCTCCTGTTGAGCCGAGAGTCTCCTGGAAACAGCCTCTTTACCCTTTTCGAGTTAGGGGTAAGGTTTGAATATACTCCACTCTTCCCCGACCCCACTAGTCGGATTTTACTAGGTATGTTATTGTTGTTGTTGTTCGGCACTGATGATGGGATTTTGGGGGTAATTTAGCAGTATTTGACAAGTTATTTAAGTGGTAAGAGTTGTCTTTTTTGGAATTACGTGACCGATCAGTATCAGTTAGTTACATGAAATTGTTTTGTAGTGATAGAAAGTGACTTTGTTATTGCGTGATAGCAATTAGATAGAAAAGGTGAAGACTCATGTTGCATTGATACTGTAGTAATGCTTAATAGGGAAAGATTTCCTTTGGAAGTAGTAGGCCAAACTGAGAAAGAAGGCTTCTTTGGTTGCTGGTTTGAAAAGGTAAAGTTAGGCCTTTCTAATTAGGTTGCTGTTTTGGAAAAGCAAAACTTTGCCTTTCTACTTACTTCTAGGTAGGAAACGGCCAAATTCACTTTGGTTTTGCCATTGCTTACTTGAGTGTCTTGGTAAGGAAAATATGCCAAGAATCAGGAAATACCATTGCGTCTCTGCTGGATTGACTTCGTTAAATGTCATATTTGTTTATATGCTTGTTGAAATAGCTGCCTGGAAAGGGTTAGGCTAAGGAATTGTGGTCGGTGGTCACTTGGTCTTCTTGTAAATGCCAATATGTGTGAAATTACATTTTTTCTGGAGATCTTAAACTGGTTTGCGATTGAGGCATAGTAGTAGTAGGAGTCGTTATAGTATATAAGTTAGAGTATGTCCTAAACATTTCAGAAACATAACAACATATTGTGGTATAATGTGGAGATGGAATGACGTGTACAACAACAACAACAACCCAGTGAGATCCCACAGGTGGGGTTTGGGGAGGGTAGTGTGTACGCAGACCTTACCCCTAACTTATATACTATAACGACTCCTACTACTTCTATGCCTCAATCGCAAACTAGTTTAAGATCTCTAGAAAAAATGTAATTTCACACATATTGGCATTTATAAGGAGACCAAGTTTAAGAGGGAAAGAGAGTCTGTTTCCGGTAAACCCTTTGCACAAGATGGAAAGAGAGAGTGTATCAGTAACGATGGAATGATGTGTAATGTGGCAATATTATTGTTTTATGTTCTATGGTCTTTATATTGTGCTGACGACAAATAACCCCTTTTTTCCCGTGAAACAACTAATGATAGCATTGCCTACCTTATTAGCAGATGGACAATCTTTAAACTTCATTGAATTCCCTAGCGGTGTCGATGAACATCTATACAGTAGTAAAATATTTCATTCAGTGTTATTGTTCCATGAAGAAAAAGTAAAAAAAGCGCAGTCCGGTACACTAAGCTCCCGCTATGCGCGATGTCTGGGAAGGGCCAGACCACAAGGGTCTATTGTATGCAGTCTTACCCTGCATTTTTGCAAGAGGCTGTTTCCACGGTTCGAACCCGTGACCTCCTGGTCACATGACAACAACTTTACCAGTTACGCCAAGGCTCTCCTTCAAGGAAAAGTGAATATGAAAAGTGGAATATTTTTTATCGCTGAGGCATAGTTGATTGATTGATTGTGTAAGTTTACTTTCTTAACTCCAAAAGTTTGAATGTTGCAGGGTTGTTTTCCTTTTTTAGTGCGTCACTTAGGAACTCCAAACTTTTTTAAAGATGAAAATTCCGATGAGGTGCACTTGGATGGTGTTTATGAATTTTTTATTCATTTTATTTTGAATTTAGAAAAATCTTTTGTTTGAAATGTGTATATGACTAGTTTTTTCTTGTTCAAAATTATTTAGAAAATAATTATGTTTGCACCATATGTCTGATTAGATGTTTTTGGTTTAAAGTCTCGACATATTATTCGTTTCAGCTTCACCATATAAGCATTACAGTAATATGACGAACATGTGCAGTAGAACTATTTATTTGGGCCATAGCAATATTAAAAGGTAAAAACGGAAAAGTAATTTTTTGCTTTGAAAAGAATAGCATAAGATGAAGGTTGAAAATATGGAACATGATAACAGGGAGAAAGAACATTTGAAAATTAACAAGAAAAGATATAATAAATCAAAAAGAAAAAAAGAAGAACTCTTATTGGCTAGCTGGAATAAGTTTGGAAAAAGGTTTCTTGTATTATTCGGGAAAACATTTCTTTGGGAAAAGTAATTTGTTTTCTTAGCAAACAGATGTCTTTTTTGCTTTTAAACCTTTTCCAGAAAAATTTCTTGGGCCAAGCACCAGTTGTAGTGCAGCTTATTGAATTACTTGGGAAAAGGCGAATGTTCCATTTCGAGAAAGTTGACATTACTTTGAAGTTTGAAGAACCAAATTAGAAACGAAAGCCTCAATTTGAAGTAGAAGGAGTATACACTTGGTTATTTGTGAAAAAGCTAACTAGTAAAATTCAAAGCAGTTGGCAATAGATGTTTGGAGTTTTGAACTTCCCAGCTGATTAATATGTTTGAACATGTTAAAGGAGTCAGTAAATAGAAGAAATCAACCACGCGTTAATGATTTTTTAATCAGCCAGCATTGATGATTTTTTCTTTTAAACTGCATCTACTCTAGATTAAATGCTTTTATTTTATTTTTGAGTATCCCAATATTAACCGCTCTCCTAAACTACAGTTTAACAACATATGAATCCTCCCAGATCATTTGACCTAGATCAGTTTATGATGGTTGACTTCATTCGATTTTGCGTTGGAAATGTTTGATTTATCTTTAAATAGAAGTTGTAAATTTAAAAGATATGGGGAAACACTACTGGTAAAAAACTTTTGAAAAGATAATTAGAGAAGACTGCGTTGAAGAAGGCTGATGTTGACTACCTAGATAGTAAATAGGTTAAACAACATGGGAAGGGCTTGGTAATAAATCCCACAGTAGCTGTGATGCCTTACCTTTCTAATCCACAAGAACCAGAAAGTAATCGGTGGTTCCCACCTGTTCACTTGCTTAACACAAACAATCTATGTTATGAAATCCTGATGTAATATACTGCCAAGTTAACATTAGAAATTTTGGATATGGAATTGACACATTTTCTATGCAAAACATTTTATCAAATTAATCAGTAATAATGTCACTCATCTCTTTGGAACACGTAATTTTATAATGGGCTGATAATTTAACATTAATGTATGTTATGTTTACTTTAGAAAATTTATCAGGAGTCACGGTTAACATGAATCTCCCACTTCACCGAGAGTTTCTTGGTAAATTTTTCCTTGATTTGAGACTTTATGAACCTTGCCTGAACTGGATAACATTGAGATGGTTGTTTATTTAGTTTGTTTCCTTTTCCTCTTTTTGGCTTTTGTTTCAATTGATCTCTTGGGAATTGTGGTCATAAACCTATTATCCATTTACATTGAGTAATTTCCGCTTGTTTGACATGTAGTTCTACACTTATTTTGCAGATGGGCCAGTTAAAAGGAGACCCTCAAGCTAATTCTGCATATATAATCAAGGTATTTCTGAACTTGGTGCTCCTGCTATATGTTATCACTCTTATCTCTAATTGTGGTGTATTGTATTTTGTTGCTAGTACTTACAAAGGTAATGCGTTATGTCTTGGGATTTAAATGCATGTAGTAGCTTTGTTAGCAATTCATAGTTGACCAGTGTTTTTCTATATTCCAGGTTGAACTATTAGCTGCTAAAAATCTCATTGCTGCTAATTTGAATGGGACATCAGATCCATACGTAATCATCACTTGTGGCACACAAAAAAGATTTAGGTGATTGTATATAATTTTGTTATCCTGTTATCTTGGAGGGTCAGTTATATAAAGAGATGTTTCCTAGTTATATCTATACTTCCTTTTATTGTTGTGTCTGCAACCAAGTTGCGTTGTTGAAGAGGAAGCATGATGATTTTCTTTCGCGAGTATATATCTGCAAATTGAATGTCAATATATGACAGAAACATGAGAGATTAGTTGACTTGGTCCCTTCTGATTGCTGTTAAAATTTATTTAAACAAGCATTTCTTTTGACTTGACGATCAATTTAAAAACTTTGTTACATCTTAGTCCTTTCCTTTCGTTGAAAATTTGTTCTAGTTCTACTTCTAGCTGGTAAGACAATCCTCCTCGGTTTTCATCATCTTCCAGATTTTCTAAATAAAATGATGAGTATGGCAATATTGCAGAAATGAGATAAAGTCGTTTTGAGCTTTATGTTGGAGAAAACAGAAAAGAACTAATATTGGTGGTTAATTTTGGTTTTAAGATAGTGTTTCACTTCAGGTAATATGTAATAACCAGTTGATAGTCAATCACAACTTTTCTGGTCAGCTGTGGGCATACATTCTTTTCTCATTAAGTTGGTTTGTTGACGATGCGTACATCTAAGATTTGTCCTAAGTTCATCATTAGGAAGAGGAGGGGGGGGGGGGGGGGGGGGGGGGGGGTTGATGGCTGGAGGGAAAGAGAGACAGATGTTTATGCTCGCAAGGCTTGAGATATATGCGTGTGCGCTCACGTATTCTTGGGGTAATGAGGAATGGATAATTTACAAAAGTTGGCGCAGTTCTTTTATGAAAGCATATACTCAGCATGTGTTATTGCATCTGTTAAACATATTTCAAGTACTACTTTTGTACCTGTTGTAGTTCAATGATCCCTGGTTCAAGAAATCCTATGTGGGGGGAGGAGTTCAACTTTTCAGTTGATGAGCTTCCAGCAGAGGTAAGCTATCAAATGAAGCAGAAGCGCAACGCTGTGTTTTTGTAATACTCTTCGGATATACTGCTATTATTTCTATTTGTTACATTAAGTTGAGGCTACATGGGCATGGTGATCTTGGTCATTTTCTTTACAACAATTCTTTCACTTGATCGTGCGGCAGATAAACGTAACAATATATGATTGGGATATAATTTGGAAAAGTGCTGTTCTTGGTTCGGTGACTGTACCTGTTGAAAATGAAGGTCAGACAGGTGCTGTATGGTATACATTGGACAGCACGTCAGGGCAGGTATCTATTGATTGTTTCATCTTTTTTTCCTTCTTTTTAGAATAATGCATCATAGTTTTGATTGATGTTGTGGAGGTTCTATCCCAATGAAACTGATTCATGCCGTTTCTTTTACAGGTTTGTCTTCACATTAAAACAGTAAAACTCAATATCAATTCTTCAAGGTAGGGCTCTGTTCCCTTCTATTTTTGGGCCCTTATGTTTCTTCCTGTTTGAATTTCAACCATTCTGTGTGGGACTAATGCTATACACTAAAATGCTTAATCTGATAATGGTCATTTTAGCTTATTAGGGTCCCTTCTTTTGGTTCATGCTAGCACTCTTTGCTTCTCAAATGCACATACTATTTCAAAAGATGAGTTGAAGTTGGGATTTATGTGCAATAAGGAATTTTGTGATTGGATTTCTTACAAAGATGTTTATGTGTAATGATAAAAAGTAGTTAAATGAACTTCCCCTTTTCCTCTTAAAGTCGCCTAACTGTATGGAATGCTGCAAATGATTCTGCAATGAAGTTTTTGATGAGTTACCCCGGAGGGTATGTTGGGTATGATCCTGGTTTGGTAGGGGCTACTGCAACACATGTTGTGACGTTTGCATCTGATCGGATGGTTTTGAACTTAATCGACATGATCTATACTTCAAATATTTCACTTATTTGTAGTCTGTTTTCCATTCCTTTGTTTGTAAAAATGTTTGTATTTGTAGTTTTTTTTGGTCCACATCTTATTCATTGGCCTAGAAAAAGCATATGATAGAGTACCTGGAAAGGTCCTTTGGTGGCTATTGGAGAAGAAAAGAATTCATATTAAATATATAAATGCGACAAAGGACATGCATGGAGGAGTCGTCACTAGCGTGAGAACAATAGTAGGAGAAACACAGGAGTTTCCCGTAACCATAGGTGTACATTAGGGATCGAGATTGAGCTCGTACATGTTTACCCTTGTTATAAATGAGCTATCCAACACAATACAAGATGAGGTCCCGTGGTGTATACTATTTGCTGGTAATATTGTGCTAATTGACAAAACCGGCGAGGGTGTCAACCAAAAGCTTGGCCTATGAAAAAGCACTCTAGAGAATAAGAGTTTTAGGTTGAGTAGAAGTAAAACTAATTCTATGCACTGAAAGCATAGATAACAGAATAAGAGCGAAAACGAGGTGAGATTACACGGGATTGCAGTGCTCGTTGTTATAAGAAAATGAATTCATAGATGACGATGTTACACAGATTAAATTCAAATGGTTGAAATGGAGGAGTGTTACCAGGGTATTATGGGATAGAAGGATGCCTACCAAAGTGAAAGGTAAGTTTTATGGAACAATTATAAGACCAACAATGTGTAATGAGAATGAATATTGGGCTGCTAAGGTCAAATACATCCACAAGATGAGTGTCACAGACATGGATGTGCGATAATACAAGACAAGACAAAATTAGAAATGCTCACATTCAAAAGAAGGTTCAAGTAGCACATTATTGAGGATAAAATCAGAGAAGGTTGCTTAAGATGGTATGGTCATGTCCTGCGTCGACCACTAGATGCACCATGGTGAGTCTAGGTGGTAAAAGGAGTCGAACTAGACCTAAGATCATTTGGAAGGAAGTTGTTTCGAAGGACCTACAATCTCTTGGGATCCATGTAGATTTGGCAAAAGATCGGACAAAGTGAAAGAAAAAAAAAACTTTGTAGGTGATACCTACTAGTTGGGAATATATTTTGGCCGTGTTAGCATTTTTACTTTACGTCCTGCTTTTCCAGGAGTTGTTTAGTCTTTCAAAGATTTATACATTAGTAGAAAATATTAATAAACTCTAATACTTTGTTTTTGTATTTTATTACACCCTATGTTCCAATTTATGTGGCAACAATTCCTTTTTAATCTGGTAAAAAAGAATAACTTTTTAAATTTGGAAGCAATTTAACTTAAACTTTTCATTTGGCAACCGTTCCTTTTGAATCTGGTAAAAAAGAATAACTTTTTAAATTTGGAAGCAATTTAACTTAAACTTTTCATTTACCGTTAATGAGACTCTTTTATAGCCACACAAATATCTATGGTTTGTGACCACACGTTTAAAAATCTTTACTTTCTTTCTTAAACACCACGCCAATTCAAAATTCGCCAAATAAATTAGAACGGAGGGAGTACTATTTTTATTTTACATATTAGTGGCCTGAGATGAGTCTAAATGGACATGGTCATCGAGGATTGATGTAGCCATCCTAACTTGCTCGGCAGTGAGGTTTAGTTGTTATATTACATATGTATTTGTTTTACTTTTTGTTCAGTTGTGCCTTTCACAAAAACCTTCGCTCTGATTGCACTTGAAGTCCAAAAGGACCTTGGTGTTTAATGCTGATTTAAATGTAGCTTTGTGTCCTGCTAAAGTCCTCACACATGTATAATGAATTAGGTTCAGGTTGTGAAATTCTAAATGTCTTCTAAAATGACTTGAATGTTTCTAAGAGGATATTTTCAGTTCCCTAAGTTCTGTTCTGGAGAGCTTGTATGGTTGTTAAGCATCAATATTTGTCAGTAGAGCACAGTTCTTAGAACGTAGCTTATATAGCCGTTAATGAGGTTAGACAGTACTTTCCCTTTTGTGGAACTCCTCTTTTAATAGTTCCTTTTGATAAGTGACTTTATATTCTCTATTTCACTTGTTGGCAAGTGGGTAATAAGATGTAATCTTCTGTTTTTTTGTTGCAATCTTTAGATAATGCTCCTCTAATTTACATTTCCAAATAAAATAAGTGAATAACACTTTGAACAAAACTTGCTTTCAACGGAGAGTTGCAAGAGACTTATTTAGGATTAGTTAATTCTTTGTATTTGCTGGAATATTGTTGATTCATCAGAAAAATTATTAATGGCAAATCATTATGGTTCTGTCATATCTATCTCACCAATAAATAATTTTTCTGGGAGCTGGTGGATAATGTTCTTTCCTTCTTGTTTTCTTTCTGGTTTCTTAGGGGTTTGAATGGCTGTGGTAACACTCGTAGAAGGATTGCTTTGGATAAAGAAGGACCTACTGTTGTTCATCAGAAACCTGGGCCGTTGCAAACAATTTTTGATCTCCCTGCTGATGAGGCAAGTGCGGATTTGTGTTTGTATAGAGGTCTCTTGGTTTTTAAAGGACACTAAGTTGGAAAATTGGACTATTCAGCTTGATTGCTAAACGAACCATTAATTGCAGGTTGTTGAACATAGTTACTCTTGTGCACTTGAGAGGTCATTTTTGTATCATGGACGTATGTATGTCTCTTCCTGGCACATTTGCTTCCACTCAAATGTGTTCTCAAAGCAAATGAAGGTCAGTTCCACCTTAAATTTCTACGCCCTAAATTGGAAGTTGGAACCTTATGGATCTTCTCTCTGAACTTTCTCAAGCATTTGTTGCATACAATCAGGGAATTAGTTACAACACTTTCTAGTGTGACCTTACTGGTGGATATGGTGAACCTTGGAGAGTGTTATTCAAAAATTTGTTGGACTTTTTTTCTTGATTGATAAAAAGAATATTGAATCCGGCTAAAGACATTTCTTTTCTAATTTCCCTCGTAGACACGGTCATGACCGTATTTTCTCCCCACATTTTTATATGTTGTAAATACATCTCAAGAATGCTGAAACTTGTGTATACTGGGCTGCTTATTTAACCATGCTTAAATTTCTGTTTTCACAGGTAGTTATTCCTTTAGGAGATATTGATGAGGTACGATATTACCTGTGTGTGTTATCAGGATCTTGTCATTTCCAAGTTGTCACAGTGCTTGGGATGGTTGTCTGGGCAATATTTTAGAAATTGATGGTAGTGTTATTTTGCTTTTAGATAAGGAGGAGCCAGCACGCATTCATTAACCCTGCTATTACAATAATTCTAAGTACAGGTGCTGGCGGCCATGGGGTACCTCCTTTAGGAAATCCTGATGGTTAGTAAATCAACCTATTCTTCTAATTCAATCTCATTTATTTTCAATGTTTTTTCTTCATTTAGATAAGCCAGAACGTTGGATAGTGAATGAGCTTTTCGTTTTCTTCATTTATATGGAAGATTCATATAGCCCCATCCAAACAGATTTGGGATTGAGGTGTAGATTGATTGATTTGTTAGGAGAGATCTGTGATGATATGTATAACTCTTGTAGACTGTTCGTACCAAGTATTCCACCAGTGAGAATGCACGATAGAAAAATCTATTGTTGTTTAACGATAATACAATGAGCCCTATATATAATACATATTCTACTCCTACTACATATGGGACTAGGACATATTCTACTCCTACTACATATGGGACTAGGACATATTCTACTCCTACTACATATGGGACTAGAATTATTTACACATAACTATCTAACACTCTCCCTCAAGCCGGTACATTTATGTACCGAGCTTGTTACATAAAGTGATCGGAGCAAGCGACATATAAGGCCTCTAGAGTCTAGACTCCTCCTGAGCAACAAAACCAGGTGGTTGCTGATAATTAGAAGTTGGCAAAAAAAATCCCCCATTAGAAATTTGAAAATAGTGAAACTAAGCCAAATTACACACTTCAAAATTAGTTTTAAAACACCCCGAATTACTGTTCATGCCGTAAAAAATAAAATTTGTCAGAATGTGATGTATTTATATGGGTAAGCTCAGAATCACTAGACGAGTAAGTTGTCCTAAAGAAGTTTTGTCAAAAAGTGGCCGGAATGGCTCACACGCACCGGGAAAGCTATGGCAAATTCCAAAGTTCTTGGAATCTTGTAGGAAATTGTACGGGTGGACTCGGAACCACCCCATGAAACAACTGTCTTTAAATTTTTTTGTTGAAAATTCTGGCTGGAAAGTGCTCCACGCGCCGGCGCGTGTCAGCGCGCTCGTCGGAACCCTAGTTCTGGCGGCGCATGGAGGCACGTGAAGGACTTTCTGCCGGAGCGATTGACTGAAGTTTTGTCGCCTGACTATTCCGAACAAGATGGTAGTGTTGGTTTTCGCACAACACTTACCGATAAGGAGATAACTCAAATTAATCTTGAGTCGTTAACCGGAAAGACGCATGATGCCGTACTTTTCTGTTCCGATTGGACTGGATTTTTGGGGTTTGGTCGCACAAGGGTTCGGATCTGATGGCGGTGCTGGTATATGCACACTACCACTGTAGCAATGATGAACCTTGGGAACAAGACGATAATTTTCTCATTGAAGCTCTAATACCTTGTGAGAATTCACGGGAGAAAAATCTATTATTGATTAACAATGATAGAATGAGTCCTATATATAATACATATTCTACTCCTGCTACATACGGGACTAACACATATTCTACTCCTACTACATGCGGAACTAGGATTATTTACGCATAACTATCTAACACCACCTACCAAGTTGCATATATCTTTCTCCTTGGTTGGATCAAAATAGTATCTACTTTTATGAAAATTAAATTTTTGAAGTACCATGTATTATATAAATTACTCAGGACCTAGTTCTAAACTTCTCAATGCAACATTTTCCCATTTCCGCTACCAGGGGCGGAGGCAGAGTGCGGGATGCGGGTTCGGCCGAACCCAGTAGCTTTTATTCAAACTATGTATTTGTCTTAGGAAATTCATTAAATATGTACAACTTATTAATTTAGAACTCAATAACTTAAAAGGATTACAATCCCGAACCCATAAGGTTCAAATCTTGGGTGTGCATCTGTCTGCTACTTAAAACTCTAAAGCTATTTGGACTAAAAAAAAGAACTTTAAAAGCTGTTGGCCCCACATGTTCTTCTAGTTAACACAAACTACAAAATATACACAATAATCTCCGCTATAAATACTCTTGCAAGTGAATACGAGATTCTAATTGAAAAGAAGAGAGGTTGTTTGTGTTACTCATGTTTAGAGGGTGAGTTATATTGACATTCTGGATTGTTAATATCTATTTGCTAATCACATACATTTTCAACTTCCAGGGAGGGTACGATATATGTTTGCGTCTTTTTGGAATAGAAATCATGCAATTAGAGCCTTGCAACGGTCAGCAACAGACTACCACGCCATGCTAGAAGCAGAGAAAAAGGTTTTTTCTGTGCTTTTAATTTGTCCTTTTAAAGATTATCTGAGACACTAAGCAGTTATACATCTTTAGTGAAGGTTACTTGCTTGTACAACATCCTGTAAATCAAATTACCTGCTTCACTGTGTTTTCTTCTCTCTTTTTCTTTTTCTTTGGGTTGATGAAGATTTATTGATGAGATTTGGAAATGCCATATACAAGGTGTATATAAAAGTACAGAATCTAAAAGAAAGACATGATTATTTTCAAACAACATCAACACTAACACTATATCACTAAGTGCTCCATTAATACGGAAAATTTCCAATTATCTGTACAAACAAGTTCAAATGGTCTCCTATTTCTCTCTTGGCATATTATCCACATGAGCGCCGAAGGAGCTCTTTGCTCTCCTCCTCCTCCTCTCTCTTCTAATTTTTATCCTAGAAGCGTCTTTCCTACAGTCTATAGTATCACCCATTCTGCTCCAAATCATGCTTCAGACCATACAACACAATCTGTATGCAATAGGACAGAGAATTAGTTAGTGATTGCATCCTCTGTCGCTTGCTTCACTGTGTTACATTGAAAATATTTCCTACCTAAACTAAATGTACCAAAATGTTCATGTAGCCTAGGGTAGGTATCATGTAAGATACAAATTCTAATGTGTTAGCATAGTAGACATCAAGATAAGGTTTTTCTTCTATTTGTCTTAATTCTTGTTGATGCAAGACTTCCGCTAGCGTGGTTAATATCTCTATTTGTGCTCAAGGTAGGAAGTAGTCTTTGGACAGCAGTATGATTACTATTTTCATGGATCTCATGAAGAGGTTGTAGTGTGGTAGGAAGCCGTTTAGGCTGATTAACACAGAGGCATGTTGATGTACATTCCAAGTACAAGAATAGATAAAGAATTTAAAGAGAGAAAACAAAAAAGAATAAAGGACTAGCTTACTAGAATACATGTGTAGAGTTGTGATGGACCGTGTTTTATTTGCTTGTGTTCAAACATTTATAATGATTTGACCGCCTGATAAGAATGACATTAGAAACCTTGCTTACAATCAAATAGACCCTTGTTCCAAGGGAAAAAGGGCGTTTCATGGGTGAGTTTATCTAGATCAAGTGTATGGTTATGATCCTAGACAATAATGTTAACATTGTGAGTAGGGGACATGGGCCTTTTCAGGGCAGAAGCAACTTCATCTCTATAGTCTCTCTTTCATGTAGACTTTACTTTTAGTGTAGCTTTTTGTCATGCAGATATTGAGTTTTGTAGGAAGGATTATGGCTTGTAAACCGAGGCAAACATCTCTTAAGTACCATTTACGAGTGTCTTCAAGGTGAATGCAACGGCTAACTGTAAGGAATCTCACAATCAACTAATAAGTGCTTCAGAAAAATCGTGCGATTCATGTGGAGGGTTTACTTTGCCTGTTAATTGTTGCCTGCCTAAATATCTTTATTACAAAAAAATGAAGCTCACTTAAACATCTTATCAACTCGCTGTCCAAGCAGAAGAGCAAAGGAATACACTCTTGATTTGGAGGCTGCAAAAAATTGCTATGTCATTTGTATAGCAATTTGTTATTGTCTCTGACTACTTCTGATCTCAGATAATGGTTTTTATGTAATGATTCTCTTTTTTGCTGTGAGCTTGCTGAAGCAACATCATGTGCAGAGATGTTCTTAATCTCAGCAGTTTTTAATTTTCTCATAAATCTCTATGCTAGGAATTTGTTATTACTTAGACGTGTTTTGGTCTTGACAGTTGTTCTTGTTCACCAGAATCTCCTTTCTCTACCTGTTACCATTTATCTTTTTGGTTGTGACAATCCCAAATTTTCTCTGTTTTCTTTTAGGAGAGGGAACAGTCAGCACTACGTGCACATAGCAGCTCGGTTAAAGGAAGTAAAAAGATGGATATGAGTCGGAAAGAAAATGTGTCGAAGACTGAGAAATCTCAGCCTTTTATTAAAGAAGAAGTTCTTTCTGGTATATACAATGTATGTATGAGACCTAAGCTCTTATCTTTTAGCAACTAGAATCTCTTGATACATGAAACATGATTTTATTAAAAATTTTCAGGACATTTTCCCATGCACACCTCAGCAGGTTTTTGACTTACTACTGGCTGATGGTTCAAATTATATTAATGAGTATCGTACAGCACGAAAAGATTCTAATCTCAATGTAAGTTCAACCTTCCATATGCATATAGTTAGAACCCGTTTGTGAATTATACATTTCGGAGCATAATTTCTACAGTTTTTGTCTTTTTGTGGGTAAAGGGGGATGTTTTAGTAGAATTAGATGTCAAAATGATTTCTAGCTCAACTAAAATGCATCTTTTGGGTCATGGGCCCAGTCAAAAGTAAAAAAAAGGTTGGTAATAGCTGAGTTCCAAGAGGCAATTAGCAAGTAAGAAAACATGGAGAACCACTGATTTGATTATCAGGTTGCAGTGCTTGTGCTTCTAGTGCAGTTTCTTATTAATCTCTATCTGTTTATTGGAAAGCAAAAAACTTGGTGAAATATATTTGCTCCATAGCTTGAATGTGACGGTATGTTGTGTATACATCTAAATCTGCATGAAGTCTACTCAGTGAGGATATGCCCAGGCCTGTCAGAAAGGGCTGAAGAAGGGCAACTGTTTTTAAAGTCTGATGAATTAGATCAATTACTGGCATTATCGTATCTAAGCACTATTCCTGCATTTAAAGGATTTTAAGATCAACAAGGAATAAATTCTCATATTATACTGTTACTAAACAGCTCTAAATCACCCAAAATATGAGTGGACAATTTAGCAAACTAAATTTAGCTTTATTCACTCTTTTTG
Organism: Nicotiana undulata; assembly: GCA_005239495.1. Classification (NCBI taxonomy): domain Eukaryota; kingdom Viridiplantae; phylum Streptophyta; class Magnoliopsida; order Solanales; family Solanaceae; genus Nicotiana; species Nicotiana undulata. Next base: position 74,245 of record ML278515.1, read on the forward strand.
CATACTACAGGAAAGAAAGTTTAATATGAGTTACTTCTGGATGGAACAGAAAGAATCAAGCTTTCAGAATGATGAAAACTACTGCTTAAGTTTAGTTGACGTGTTCCTTGTGGACTAGACCTCTGTGTTCCTTTGTCTGTTAAATTCTACTGGCCACTGCTGATATTAATTCATTAAATTGGTTTTGAAGCACCAAAACGTCATACTACGAGAAGAAAAGGAACTAAATAAAATATTTGACCTGTCATAGATGTATTTTGTTTATCTTGATGGAGCAAATTAGTCATCGTCTCAGGCATAAATGTTTTTTCCGCGATGCGGTTAACAAAATTTAAATTATCTTTGCGAGGAGACATTACTGTGTGTTTCAGTTGGTCCTGTCTTGAGCTACAATGACCCAAAATAGAAATTGCTTTACCTCTGTGGCCTTAATGGTGACTAAACTTTCGGATGTCTTTATTTTCTTAGATCGGTCAATGGCATTCTGCTGATGAGTATGACGGTCAAGTCAGAGAGATTACATTCAGAACCATATGTAACAGTCCCATGTGCCCCCCAGATTCAGCAATGACGGAGTACCAGCATGCTGTTTTCTCACCGGATAAGAACATGCTGGTATTTCTCATCATTTCGTGCCACAATTATTTACTGGGTTCTTTTATGCTTTGATCATTTGTCTTATTATTTTTAATTTACCATTTTCCTTTCTTCTAGGTTTTTGAGACCGTACAACAGGCACATGATGTCCCATTTGGATCATGCTTTGAGGTGCTGTTGCGTTTGTTCATCAGACCATATTCTTTTCCAGTATTCGTGGCTTCAATTCCATGGAAGTCCTTGTAGATAATAACCCCGCTTTTGCTTTGTTCCATGGCTTATCCGCTAAGGATTGTCCCATATGTATCTTTCTATACTTATTAGATTTGATATTGAATCAGGTCCACTGTAGGTGGTCTTTAGAGGCATCTTCTGAATCATCCTGCGTTTTAGACATAAAAGTTGGTAAGTTTCGTCTCGGCTATGGTTTTTTGTTCAGTTTGTAGTGTTCAATCCATTTGTCACTTTTCTGGGTCCTGGTCCCAAGTCCTTTCTGATGAGGTTTGTAAATGAAGCATTATGGCATTCTGAAGACGTCTCTTTAGGAAAGGGCATCGTAGTTCTTCGTGGCAATCCTTGGTACTAGATTCTTGCTAGAAACAGACCCGGATCTGGAATATTTAATTATTCAGTTGTAATGCGCCACCTGGAGTAACTTTACCTCTAAGAGATCAATTTGTCTGCCATTAATCCCTAGAGCATCTTTTGGCCACTCATCTTTCTAAGTCATCCTTATGTTACAGTTCTGACCGTCTTCTAGTTTATATTTGTTGTATGCTTTCTGTCAATTAACTTACTAGTCACCTTAAATATATTATTCTATTGTTGACTCTTTTGGGGCTTCTACCCTTATCATTTATTACACTTAGATTTTAAATCAAGTGAGAAACTGCTTGCCTGGTGCAATGGTTAGTGCCTTCACTTATTCTTCCCACGTTCCACCTTCTAAGATCATCTGATCTCAAGTTGCAGTAGTCCAAGCTGCTGATTGTTCAGTATTTGCATTGTCGTCATTATTTATGTCTATGTATCTGTGTGAAGTATTAGCATGATGCAGGCTAATGCATAGTTAATAGGTGTCTGTTGTGTTACGTAATGGGTACTGTGAACATTGCGGTAGAACTGGGAAGATTAGAACCTAGAGTTTCAACAGCATATTCAAGAATGGGGATATGATATTGTAAAGGTGAACTAACTTCCAAGATTTGAACAGGTGCACATTTCAAGAAATGGTGCATTATGCAGTCTAAAATTAAGGCAGGAGCTGTTGATGAGGTAATTATGACCTTTGGAAGGATCCTTTTCCATTTATGTATAGCTAAGGTGACTTACAAGAGATTGATATGGCTTCTTTTTCTCCTTTACTGTCTTCCACTTCCCCTATGCAGTACAAGAAGGAGGTTTCGACAATGATCCAAATGGCTCGTTCATATGTTGAATCCAGAAACTCAGGAAGTGAAACACAAAACGTTGCGTCTGAGCCTTCCGTTACTCAAGAAACTGCTAGTTTAGGGTAAGGTATACTTAGTCTCAGGAATCTTGTAAGTGTTCCATATTTCTGTTTTGTTTCTTTGTAAGTAAGATAGTACTATAAGTCCGTGTAATTTCATCACAATCTTTTGATAGTAACTGCACCCTATTCCCCAAACGGAGGTCAAGTGGTGCGCTTTATAATCTATGGACACAATTTTTGTATTAGTGATAGCTGATCTTTTCTGGTGTCTTCATTATATGCTTTTCTCAATATTGCTCTTTTCAAATGCAAAAATAGAAATTTATTATCTCATATCATCAATTTGGGAGCAGCTCCTCTCCAGGCATTACTTACTTTTTCCTTATCGGGAAAAACTTTTCCACACACTGTTTTTACCGATCCAATGAATAACATGTGCCGTTACATACACTGTTACACTTACTATTATTCTATGTTATCACTTAATATTATAATTTGATACACATACGGACATCAATTTTATAACTTAATTATGGTAAACAAATGTTCATCTACATGAAAGAATCTGTAGGCAAACAATCTCAATTAGATTCACCCTTTCTCCAGGATGCATTCTTGTGACAATAATAACAGTTTTTTTTACCAAACAAAGCAACTGCAAAGTTGGGATACATTCCTACATAACAGCTAGCAATAGATTATATATGGCTGCTAGTGTGACATGGTCTAAAATTATGAGAGTTTCAGTTCAACAAAGAACCTTTACAATGAGGTCAATTGCCTTATAAGCTGCATTAACCATCACTGCCAATAAGCTTAACATTTGCTGTAGAATGGCCAACTGTCACGACCCGAAATCCCACCTTTCAGGCCGTGACTGCGTCTAACGTTGAACCCGCTAGACAAGCCAACGTACACAACACTTTAACATCTATAAAACAACGTAACAGTAATAAAGCCAATTAACTTTCCAACCTCTACTGGAATATCTCAATTTCCTTAACTTTCAACCTTTACTGAACATTTCCAAATCACTTCAAAAGTTTTTACAGTAGAAAAGTAATAATATTCCCAAAACGCATAATGAAATGATAAAGGTAACAACATCGCAAAATCCCAAAACCGGGGTGTCACAACCTCACGGACTATCTAAACCGAGTGCTAAATACAGAGTTTGAAAAGAAATATACAATTGTCTTGGAACTAAGAGAAAAATAAGACAATGAGGAATCCAAATGTAGGAGAGACACCAAGGCCCACGAACGCCAGCGGGTATACCTTGAAGCTCTGGGTGGACTGAAGGTGACTCCCTCAATGCGGTCCACTGGGTCCGGATGCGGGATCTGCACAACATTAAGAAGTGCAGTGTAGCATCAGTACAACCGACCCCATGTACTGAGTAAGTGCCGAGCCTAACCTCGGCCGAAGTAGTGACGAGGCTAGACTTGACGATAACGATAACCTGTCCTATTCTACGGCAGGTAACAAGGATAATACCAGGCAAGAGATAAGCAACAAGTAAGGGATACGAGGGCAGTAAAGGGGAAAACAAGTGAAGTGAAGCAGTCTAATTGACAGATAGAAGTAACCAAGGGAGGCAATCTAACACAATAGCCCACGAAGCAAGTATAAATATCAGAAAAGTAAACAATGGCACGGCATCACCCTTCGTGCTTNGTATAATCGATAAAAGTCATGGCACGACATTTACCTTCGTGCTTATAATCAATAAAAGTCATGGCACGTCATTTACCTTCATGCTTATAATCAATATGAATCATGGCACGACATCACCCCTCGTGCTTTACACTCTTCCTCACCAAACAATAACAGATGCAATGGCAAGGAGTACATCATAGTGGAAATAAGCAATCCAAACACCCGGCAAGGGGAAAACATCAATTAGTAGCTCAAGAAATGCCCGGCAAGGGTCTCAGCTATAACCAATTACCTCAATCACGTACTCTACACTTGTATTACCATTCGTATCAACACTTCTCAAACTCAATAGCCAATACTTTCAATCAAGAATAAATTACCAAGTAAAGACAATCTCATAATATACTAAACATGGAAGAAATACTGCAATTTCTATCAAAATAGACTCACGGGCATGCTTGACACACATTGCATAGGTACTCGTCACCTCACCTATGCAATGAACATGATATTCACTTAGCACATAGCAAATAATACCTATTCCCTCACCAAAGTTAGGCAAGACACTTACCTCGGGTCCAAAATATAGCAATCAACCCTCTAAGACCGCTTTTCCTTTTGAATTCAACTCCGGAACCACAATATCTAAGCATAATTAATTTAAGTGTATCAATAATAACTCAATAACACCATCCCATAGCCTAAATACACAATTCCTACCTTTCTTTCAAAATTTCCAAAATTCGACCCCGGGCCCACGTGGTCTAAACTCGAGGTTCGGACCAAAACCCGTTCACCCATTATCCCACGAGTTCAAATATGTAATTAGTTTTAAGATCCGACCCCAAATTGAGGTTGAATCACCCAATTTTCCCAAAAACCTAATTCTACCCAAAACCCCTAACTTCTATTTGATTTTATGATTTTTGGCCTAGTTTTCTAGTGATTATGAAAGGAAAGGGGAAGAAATAGAAGTTGAAATCACTTACCCAAGGGTTTATTGAAAGATCCTAGCTTGGGAGTCGACAATGGAGGTTGGAGGGGGAGAAGAAGGCTGAAAATAGCAAAATATTCTGTTTTGCACTCATTTAATAACTGGGCGAAATATCTCTATGCGATCGCGGAAGCAGGGATGCGATCGCATAGAGACCAACGCTGGGTACACTGCGATCGCGGAAGGGATAATGCGATCGCACATGTATACCATCTCCCCCTTATGTGATCGCACAAAGGAAATAGCGACCGCACAGAGTAACTCCCCCCCAACTCTCCTTACCCACCTAATACACTATGCGATCGCGGAGTGAGAGATGCGATCGCGGAAGGCATCTGGGCATAAGTCTGCGATCGCGGAGGCAAACATGCGGTCGCAGAGAACAACAGTTGGGTCCCTCAAGATAACCCTATGCGATCGCAGATTCAAGGGTGCAATCGCAGAGAAGAAAACACCAGACACCAGATCTGACTTCAAAACACCAGATTTTTCCAACTTTTTACACTCCGTTAGCTACCCGAAACTCACC
>ML278515.1:79836-101805 GCA_005239495.1 Nicotiana undulata
ATTTCTCGGGCTTGGGACCTCGGAATTCGATTCCGGGCATACGCCCAAGTCCCATATTTTCCTACGGACCCTCCGGGACCGTCAAATCACGGGTCCGGGTCCGTTTACCAAAAATGTTGACCAAAGTCAACTTTATTCCATTATTCAATTGAAAAATTCCATTTTCATCAGTTTCAACATACAGACTTCCCGGCTACACACCCGGGCTGCGCACGCATATCGAGGTGAGATTAACGGAGGCTTTCGGGGCCTCGAAACACATATTTAGTTAGAATTACTTAGGATGACCTTTTGGGTCATCACACCAACACTCCCACAGGTAATCTGTACATTAAACAGCAGACCATTTGAGTTAGGTGAACATTAATTCTTTTTAATTAATCCACAACTAATAGCAAAAACACATGAGGTAGTATTTACATGTACCTATACATCTCCATAAGTTGCCTGGAAATACAAGTGCTCTGAAGTCCTCGTCCGTAATTTTCTGAAAGAGAGGTAGGGAAGATATATGGACATTATATTGTGTGGACAGAGGTAAAACTTTATTTTCCCAGGTAAGCTTCACAAATGAACAGGAAAAACAATGCACATTACTATATGAACAAAAGGGTCCTATAAAATTTTTTGAGCGTTGCACAATGGAAATGTCAGCAACTTAATTCACCTTTTCCCTCTCAGCCACTGACTTGAATCGCCAAAAGAGGTCCTCTCAAGCTCTTTTCCTCAATCTTATATCCGAGCTGGAATTGATTCAAATCATTTAGCCATACTATTATTATAATATAAGAAGTATATGCTATTCATAGGGTATACAAGATACAACTTACCTCAAGCATTTTGGATTAATTACTTAATTATCAGTGGATGATAATTAATTACTTCTTCAAATAACAATAGCATGAAGTTCATGGATCTATACTCCAGTACTAAAAGAAATGTTTCCATTATAGCAACTAAAAGTAAATATAAAATGCAAAAGAATATGAGTTTCCCGAGGACAATAATCTTCGGGAGTCATAAACTCATATGTATTTTTGTTCATGCTAAAGTATGTAAAAAAGGAAAATTAAAAAGAGAAAAAGAGACTTAGATTATATTATCTTCTTCTTTAAGATGAGAACTGTAATAACATAATTAATAATTATATTATTGCACGCACAACGGTATAATCATGAAAGATCCAAACCAAACCACTTATGAAATGCCATCCGTTTGGTTTTCTTTTTCTTTAAATGGTTTCAAAATATAATATACTATACGTTCTTAAGTTTCCAAAAAGAATAGTGAAGTATCCAAATTGTCAGATGCAGTAAAAACACACTACAAATTAGTTGATCGAGCAACAACAAGACGAACAATACTTTCTCTCTCTAAAAACTGAAATCTTCCAACGGCTATTTCCTTCCAACACTGTAAATAACGCGCGCCTCCTCATGGAGGCCCCAGGCGGTGGCTAGTTCCCCCGATGCGGCGAAGCTCCCTCAAGGAACAATTCTAGGGAAAAAGCTTTATGCTGCCGCTGTGGTAACAACCCACAACTCTGCCCCGACCCCAAATCGCCAAGAGCAAGAAGCAGTAATTGCAAGAAGAACTACCCACAATGGAATGCAACAGTAATATTCAAAGCTAAAGACTACTATGGTGTGATGGCAGAGGAATGCAAACGAACTTTGGTTGGGAGATTGCTGAAAATCAGACCTCAAATTGAAAAAATTAGGGCTCAATTCTTTGAGAAAATCGCTTTAAAAGGAACAGTCAAAATTGGTGTTTATGATAATCATAATGTGTTCTTAGACTTCACAAATAATAGAGATTTTGATGTGATAAGATTCAAAAGGGTGGTGGAAATTGGAGGCAATCAAATGTGGATACAGAAATTGACTCTAAATTTTAAGCCGGACGAAGATTTGCCAATTGCAACTGTTTGGGCTTTGTTACATGAACTCCATTTCCATATGCACACTTGGCAATCTACCAAGCAAGTCATAGGTCTGGCAGGAACCCCTCTAGAACTGGATATTGCTACACAATCCAAAATGAGGCCGAGTATGACCAAGGTGCGAGTGAAAATTAATCTACTTAAACCCCTGCATACCTCTGTTTTTGTGGGAGCTGAAGATGAGAACATGTCTCTTAATGGCTATGTTCAAAAGATCGAATGGGAGAATGTCCCTAAAAATTGTAAGCACTGCAGGAAGATAAGACATTCTCTGATTAACTGCTGGGTAGTTGAAAAAAAGAAGCGAGAAGAGAACGAAAAAAAGAAGGCAAAAGCAGGGGATGCAAGTAAGGAGAAACAAAGAGAGGTGATCAATGATAGACAAGAACAAGAAACAAATGCTGGCAATGTAGAGGGGAATTGGAAAGTTCCTAACACTAAGAGAAACAGAAAAAAGAAGCTGCAAAAAATACTGAGGAGAGACAGATTGAGAACAAAAATGAAAATGTCCAAATGAATGTGATAAGGTCGAATGGTGCTCAAGTCAACAACATATCTCAACCCCGTATTGAAGCTCAAAAGGAACAACTTAACACTGCCTATGATCATAATAAGAAGGAAGACAGAAAGAAGAAGAAGAAAATGATGCCCCAAAAGAAAAGCTCTGTAATGTTCAAATCTGTGGTGAAAAAGAAGAGGAAAGACACTCCTAAGAATGCTATGGGAGGTAAAACGACTGCTGCAAACACTGTCATGGAAGAAAGCCTCAAGGAGTTTTGAGTAATGGAAAATAAAAGTTCAAAGAATATAGATAACACTCAAAGAGAGACCCCCAATGCCAACTCGGATAGTATTGAGAAGGTGGATGAAAACTACCCTATTGATGATAAAGATGACAATGACAACAAGGAGGATGGTGGCAATAGATCAAAACAAATAAGACTGGAAACAACTCAACGATGCAATGCCATGACTCGGGGAGTGTCAACATGAGAGAAACAAGCAGAAATCAAGGAAGATCTAATACAAAATCCCTTACCATCAGAAATCAAGAAACATCATGGAATTCAAGTAGTGGTAGACCTTGGTGGATACAACATTGAAGAAAAGAGGTTACAAGACCAGTGTAAGATGATCGAGGAAGGAACTGGGAATGCTAATATGTCTAGTTCAGACAACAGTGATGAAACTCTCTACAAACAACCTGATGACCCGGATGAAGCTCACTTAAAAGAGCTTACCAACAGACAGGGAATCTCCCCTGTTAAAAGAGGCAAAAGCAGAAACAGAAAGACTGGAAAAAACAAAGATAAAATGCATCCTTCCTCCAGGGGAAGGAGTCAAAGTTGATCCACTCCCTCCTATTTCCATGATTATTGCAATCATATGAAATATAAAGGGAGTGAGGACTAAAAAGGCCTTACCAAGCCTGAAAAATCTATGTCATATCAATAATATTGATTTCGTAGCCATCATGGAACCTTTCATCGACAAGAAGAAGATTGAAGGTTACATGAGATATTTGGGATTTCAACACTGCCAAGCTAAATGAATGGACATATTTGGTGTTTCTAGAAACAAGAATACAATTCTGTTATCATTGCCAGTGAAGAACAACAACTCACTCATACTGTACAAAATAAGGAACTCAACATTACAATTGTCTATGCTAGGGAGATAAGGGATCTTTGGACAAGTTATGAAGACACACACTCGATCATCAATGACCCATGGTGTATTGGGGTGATTTCAATGTTCTCATAGATCCAGAGGAGAAATTGGGGGGTACCCCCCATACAATGTCTAGAAGCTTTGATTTCACTAACTGTATGGATCATTGTGAGGTTGTAGAAATTTGTTTTATTGGGCCTAAATACGCATGGTGTAGTAACTGGAGACCAAGCAAAAGAGTTTGGAAGAGACTTGATAGAATCTTCATCAATGACACCTGGGCTCACCTATTTCAGAACTACACTGTCAAACACCTCAACCGGTCGGGCTCCGGCCGTAGACCTCTATTATTCAAAAGCAAGGACAACCACTCAAAGAAGATCAGTTATTTCAGATTCCTTAACTTCTGGACTAAGAATCCATGTTTCCACTACTTGGTTAAAGAAGTTTGGGACACCCCTATTCACAGAAATCCTATGTGGAGACTACATCAAAAAATGAAAATTCTTAGCAACAAGCTATCAAAATGGTCCAGAGAAAGCATTGGTAATTTCTATGATATGGTGATCAAATGGGAAAAGAAGTGGAGCCCTTAGAAGATCTGGATCAATTGTGTAATACAGAGACGAGCAGAGAAAACCTCAACAAAGGCCAAGCAGAGTATATAATGGCAAGCTATGCAAGAGTCTTTACTTGTAACGACCTAAACGGTCGTTTTGCGTTCTAGAACCCCGTGCCCCTATATGAGACTTCCCGTAGTTGCTTTTGCTGATTTATGACTTACGGGGACGGGTGGTTCGAGGTTTGGAGGAGTTTGGAATGGCATAGGAACACTTAGTTCCTTAAGGTTGGCCTTAAAGGCCAAGTTTGACTTCGGTCAACATTTTTGGTAAACGACCTCGGAATCGAGATTCGAAAGTTCCAGTAGGTTTTTATGATGATTTAGGACTTGGGCGTGTGTTCGAAATGGGTTTCCGATGACCTGGGAGCGTTTCGGCACCAAATAGTGAAATAAGAATTTCCTTAAGTTCAAATTGAGGTTTGCAACGTGTTTTTGTGTTATCGAGGTCCAAATGGAATTCTGAGACTGGGAATAGTTCTGTTATGTCATTTATGACTTGCTTGCAAAATTTGGGGTCATTCGGAGTAGTATAGGTAGGTTCGGCGTATTGAAAGCGAATTCAAGAACTTAAAGTTCTTAAGTTTGATCCAATAGGTTTTGGGGTATGATTTTTAGATATAGCATTGTTTTAGACATTTCAAAGACTCGAGCTAGTCCGTATTATGATTTAGGAATTGTTGGTATATTTGGACGGGGTCACAGGTGGTCCCGGATGCCATTCGTTCATCACGCGAGGCCAAAAATCAGCCTTAAAGGACTGCTGGTGCGACCGCACCTGCGGCTAAGCCGCATGTGTGAGATCTCTTCTGCGGTCCCAGCCTCGCAGGTGAGACTCCAAGGGATGTTACCCAGTTCCGCAGGTGCGGATCATTTTCCGCAGAAGCGGAGCCGCATGTGCGGACTCCGCTCCGCAGGTGCGACCACTGGCCCTCATTCCCCTTTTCTGTAGGTGCGAGAATCTTCTCGCAGGTGCGTCCTCGAGCCGCAGGTGCGGAAATCCTGTAGGCAGTGAGGTTTGTTTTAAATACGGGACTTAGCCATTTTTGAACACTTTTCTTCATCTTTCGACGATTTTGAGAGCATGCAAAGAAAATATTCGACCTAGCTACTGTAAGGTAAGTAATTCCTACTATAAATTAAGTTTAATACTTGAATATTTAGGTAGATAAACACATTAATTAGTAGAAATCATGGGATTAGAGTAAAACCTAGGTTTTTTTATAAAAATGAGGAATTTCCAAGGAATTAGCTATGAAATCATGCAAAAACTATATAATATTGATCCTTAGGTTATGGGTGATTGTGTTCCTCGAAAATTTCCGGAATCCGAGCATGTGGGCCTGGGGGTGTATTTTGGGATTTTGCAACTTAGGTTGAAATAGCCATTTAAATAGGGAAATTTCAGACTTTTGAGTATAGATTGATTTATTTACGTAATATTTGACTAGTTTCGAGTCCTTGGGCGACGAATTTGGAGTTTCGGACGCGTTCTTGACCCGAAAAGTAGGCTTGACACGAGGTAAGTCTCCTTTCTAACCTTGTAAGAGGGAATTTTCCCTATATGTGAATATAAATAATTGCATGTCTTTATTTGTGGGGGCTACGCACGCGCGAAGTGACGAGAGTCCGTGCGTAGCTACTATTATGATTATGTCAGGGAGTTTAGGATTTATGTGCCGTATCTATAATCTTAAATGTTAATTTAGGTTGTCCAATATCCATTAATTATTCATTGAACATCTAGGAGGTTACATTATGAAATTTATATGGTTGAATCCCTCTCTGTAAGTATATTCTCTACTGAGTTTTCCTGATTCCTGTTAATTATATGTATCTATACGGGTATCCGCGTCGCACGTATGATTCGCGAGCGGGGTAGCCCTACTATTATGTCAACCGCATCGCATGTTCGATTCGTGAGCGGTGTAATAGATGCATCTATGGTTCGATCCGTTTGACCCTTCGACAGTGCACATTTATTTTCGCGTCGTTTTAGCCGTACGCCCACGACATGTTATGTGTTTGATAGTTGTTTGGTGTTCTGTGATTATGTATATGTTGAATATCATGAAAAAGGAAAATTAGGAAATTTTTATGCTAGAGAACTTGACACGTAAGGGTCTTTGTAAAGAATATTTGTTGTTCATGTCTTTATTATTATTATTCATGAGTGCTATTCTTGCTTAGCCTTATATTTAAGACATATTATTTTGACCCTATTAAGTGTCACGTCGACCTCTCGTCACTACTTCTTCGAGATTAGACTGGATACTTACTGGGTACATATTGTTTATGTACTCATGCTACGCTTCTGTACTTAATTGTACAGGTTCTGAGGCTGGTGCATCTGGGTATCCGTCCGGAGTTCGTCCCTGATATTTACCTGGTCCAGACTTCACGGTGAGCTTATCCTCTTGACGACACTCGGCAACACTATGGAGTCTTCTTTTGCTATTTCTGTCTATTCCTTTTCAGACAGTAGGACAGTCTATTACTTTTTTTGTTTCCACTCTTCTAATATGCCTGTAGACTTGTGACACAAGTCCCTGGCACACACATTAGTACTTTTCTTTTGGGGATGTAATTGTTAATTATGATTTGATGAATATTTTGCATAAAGTTGCCTAAGTTACTCGTTCTATAAAATGTTCAAAAGTGAACCGAGTATGTGTTGGAAAATATTTTGATAAAATAAATGTAACTCACTAGTAGTTAAATTGTTGGCTTGCCTGATAATGGTATTGGGAGCCATCGCGACCTAGGTTAGGATTGGTTCGTGACAACATGGTATTAGAGCTCTAGGTTTACGTAGGTCTCACAAGTTACGGGCAAACCCAATAGAGTCTTGCGGATCGGTACGGAGACGTCTGTATTTATCTTCGGGAGGCTATAGGGTGTTAGGAAATCTCTTTTAATTCATCTTCTATCGTGCAATTGATGGTATACTAAGTCTCAGTCCTCTATTCTCTCACAGATGGTGAAGACGCGCACGACCGACATTCAGGACCCGAGAGAGGCCGCTAACCCCGTCGTCAGAGGCCGTGGCAGAGGTCGGGGGAGGGCACCAGCCCGAGGTAGGGGACGAGGGCATTCTAGAGCTTTTCCAGTTGCACCACCAGTGGATCCAGCAGAGGATCACATTACTGAGGAGTGGGGTGAGGTGCCCCCAACAGATCCTGCCCCGTTGGACTTTATGACGTCGTCGGGATTCCAGGAGGTCATAGGCCGTATGATGCGGTTCATGGACACCATGACTCAGGCTAGTTTATTTCCAGCGGATCCTGCCATATCTCAGGCGGGAGGGGGAGCATATACCCCTACTTCCCAGGCTGTGGGACATGCAACAACGGTATATTAGACCCCGGGTACAGTGCTTGTGGGAGGGGTTCAGCCAGTAGCAACAGCACCTGAGCCCAGACCAACTGCGGACGGCGATTCGCAGAAGCTATTGAACAGATCGACCAGACTGCACCCTCATGTCTTCAGAGGCGAGCGTCATGAGGACGCCCAGGACTTTATTGATAGGTGCAGGGACAGACTTCACAACATGAGGATACTGGAGTCCCATGGAGTTGACTTCACTACTTTTCAACTAGAGGGCAGGGCCCGTAGATGGTGGCAGTCCTACATTCTTGGTAGACCGGTAGATTCTCCTCCCCTAACTTGGGAGCAGTTCACTCAGTTATTCCTGGACATATATATTCCACCCTCTGAAAGGGAAGATCTGCGGTATCAGTTTGAGCAGCTGGAGCAGGGTCAGATGTCAGTGACCGACTACGAGGCTAGGTTTTCGGAGCTGTCTCGTCATGCACTCATGATACTTCCTACTGATGTAGAGAGAGTGCAAAGATTATTATCTGGGTTGCACTCAGGTATTAGGGCCAACATGGACCGAGAGGTGGAGATGGGGACTCCTTATCAACTTGTGGTAGAGATTGCTCGCAGGATTGAGGGTTATTGATCGAGGGGCAGAGAGCAGGGGCAGCAGGATAAGAGAGCTAGATTTTCTGGGGATTTTAGAGGTGCTCCAGCCAGGGGGAGAGGTCAGTTTGGTAAGGTCCAGCCTAGTAGGCCCCCATATTCATCACCCCCACCACCACCTCGAGGTGCTTCCACGAGGCCTTATTTTAGCGCCATGCCGGAGAGTTCTTATCGCCTACCAGCCATTCAGGGTTCCTCTGGCGGGTATTCCGGTCATCAGGGGTCTTCCAGTCCTTATCTCAGTGCTATGCTAGAGAGTTCATACCATCCCCTGGCTATTCAGGGTCCTTCAGGGAAGCAGGCTATGGTGCTGAGAGGTTGTTATGAGTGCGGAGATCTAGGCCATATTAAGAGGACTTATCCCAGGATTCGGGGCAAGGCCGTGCAACAGAGTTATCATCCTATGGTTTCAGCACCGGCGGTTCGGCCACCCAGAGGTGGAGGACAGGCCGGTAGAGGTTGTCTCTAGGGGTGGAGGCCAGGCAGGGGGAGTTCAGGAAGCTCATGTTCATTTCGGTGGAGGTAAGTCATCCGGCGCTCCAGCCACATTCTATGCTATTCCGACCAGATCGGATGCATTAGCTTCATGCCTTATATTGATTCTTTTGTCATCGTCTTCATTGATGACATTATGATTTACTCACGTAGCTTGGGAGAGCACGAGCAGCATTTGAGAGTTGTGCTCCAGACCTTGCGAGAACAAAAATTATACGCTAAGTTCTCCAAGTGTGAATTTTGGTTGGATTCTGTGGCATTCTAGGGACATGTGGTATCCGCAGAGGGTATCAAGGTGGATATTAAGAAGATTGAGGCAGTTCAGAGTTGGCCACGCCCTACTTCAGCGACAGAGATCAGGAGCTTCTTGGGTTTGGCAGGTTATTATCGCCGATTTGTGGAGGGGTTTTCATCCATTGTAGCTCCTCTGACTAGACTGACTCAGAAGAATGCCCCATTCCAATGGTCCGACGAGTGTGAGGTGAGCTTCCAGAAGCTCAAGACATCATTGACATCAACACCAGTCCTGGTATTTCCTTCCGGTTCTGGGATGTATACAGTTTATTGTGACGCTTCACGCGTTGGTTTAGGGAGTGTGTTGATGTAGGAGGGGCGAGTTATTGCATATGCTTCTCGTCAGATGAAGGTTCATGAGAAGAATTAACCTGTGCATGACTTGGAGTTGGCGGCGATTGTTCATGCTCTTAAGATTTGGAAGCACTACTTGTATGGGGTGCCTTGTGAGGTTTATACGGACCACCGCAACTTGCAGCATTTGTTCAAGCAGAAGGATCTTAATTTGAGGCAGCGCAGGTTGCTTGAGTTGCTGAAGGTTTATGACATCACCATTCTTTATCATCCGGGCAAGGAGAATGTTATTGCAGATGCCTTAAGAAGAAAGGCGGAGAGTATGGGTAGTTTGGCTTACATTTCAGCGGAGGAGAGACCTCAAGCTTTGTACATTCATTCCTTGGCTAATCGCTTGGTGAGTTTGGAACTTTCAGAGCCCAGCCGAGTTCTTGCACGTGTTATTGCTCTGTCTTCATTACTGGGGTGGATTAAGGCTCGACAATATGATGACCCACACTTGGTAGCCTTTGGGAGACAGCGTTGCAGGGTGGTGCCAAGGAGGTTTCTATTGGCGAAGATGGTGTTCTGAGACTCTAGGGTCTCTTATGCGTCCCTAATGTCGATGGTTTGAGGGAGAGGATTCTAAAGGAGGCTCACAGTTTGTGGTATTCTAGTCACCCTGGCACTACGAAGATGTATCGTGACTTGAGGCAGCACTACTGGTGGAGGCGGATGAAGAAAGACATTGTGGAGTATGTGGCTAGATGTCTGAATTGCCAGCAGGTTAAGTACGAGCACCAGAGGCCAGGAGGCCTACTTCAGTAGATGCCTATACCTGAGTGGAAATGAAGCGCATCACTATGGACTTCGTAGTTGGATTGCCTCGGACCTTGCGGAAGGTTGATGCGGTTTGGGTCATTGTGGACAGGTTGACCAATTCGGCACATTTCATTTCAGTAGCTACTACTTATACTTCTGAGAGGTTGGCCTAGATTTACATTCGAGAGATAGTTCGGTTGCACGGTGTGCCTGTGTCCATTATATCAGATCGAGGTCCTCAGTTCACCTCACACTTCTGGAGAGCAGTACAGAGTGAGTTAGGCACCCGGGTAGAGATCATCACAACATTCCACCCTTAGACAGACGGGCACTCAAAGCGGAAAGTTTAGATATTGGAGGATATGCTCAAAGCATGTGTGATTGACTTTGGAGGGAAGTGGGATCGGTTCTTGCCTTTGGCCGAGTTTGCTTATAATAGCAGTTATCAGTCCAACATTGACATGGCTCCATTTGAGGCTTTGTATTGTCGGCGATGTCGTTCTCCCATCGGGTGGTTTGAGCCTGGCGAGGCTAAGTTGTATGGCACCGATCTGGTAAAGGATGCCTTGGAGAAGGTAAAGTTGATTCAGGAGAGGCTTCGCACAGCACAGTCAAGACAGAAGAGTTACGCGGACCAGAAGGCGCGTGATATATCATTTATGGAGGACGAGAAAGTTCTGTTGAAAGTCTCGCCGATGAAAGGTATTATGAGGTTTGGGAAGAAGGGTAAGCTGAGCTCAAGGTTTATATGCCCATTTGAGGTGTTGAGACAAGTTGGGGAGGTTGCTTACGAGCTTGCTCTACCTCCCAGTCTATCAGGAGTTCATCCGGTTTTTCATGTGTCCATGCTCCGGAGGTACCACACCGACTTCTATCACGTGGTAGATTTCAGCACCATTCAGCTAGATGAGAGGTTGGGTTACGAGGAGGAGCCAGTTGCTATCATTGACATGCAGGATCTCTAGTTGAGGTCCAAGAAGGTTTCCGCCGTAAAGGTCCAGTGGGGCCAGCCAGTCGAGGAGGAGACTTGGGAGTCCGAGGAGGACATGTGAGGCAGATATCTACACTTATTCAGCACTCCAGGTATGATTCTAGACCCGTTCGAGGACAAACATTTGTTTAAGAGGTGGAGAATGTAACGACCCGACCTGTCATTTTGCGTTCTAGAACCCCGTGCCCCTATATGAGACTTCTCGTAGTTGCTTTTGCTGATTTATGACTTGAGGGGACGGGTGGTTCGAGGATTGGAGGAGTTTGGAATGGTATAGGAACACTTAGTTCCTTAAGGTTGGCCTTAAAGGCCAAGTTTGACTTCAGTCAACATTTTTGGTAAACGACCTCGGAATCGAGATTCGAAGGTTCCGGTAGGTTCGTATGATGATTTAGGACTTGTGCGTGTGTTCGGAACGGTTTTGGATGACCCGGAAGCGTTTCGGCACCAAATAGTGAAATAAGAATTTCCTTAAGTTCAAATTGAGTATTGGAACGTGTTTTTGTGTTATCGAGGTCCAAACTAAATTCCGAGACCGGGAATAGTTCCGTTATGTCATTTATGACTTTCTTGCAAAATTTGGGGTCATTCCGAGTAGTATAGGTATGTTCGGCGTATTGAAAGGGAATTCAAGAACTTAAAGTTCTTAAATTTGATCCAATAGTTTTTAGGGTATGATTTTTAGATTTAGCGTTGTTTTAGACGTTCCGAAGGCTCGAGCGAGTCCGTATTATTATTTAGGACTTGTTGGTATATTTGGACGGGGTCACGGGTGGGCCCGGATGCCATTCGGACATCGTGCGAGGCTAAAAACCAGCCTTAAAGGACTGCTGGTGCGATTCCAAGGGATGTTGCCCAGTTCCACAAGTGCGGATCATTTTCCGCAGAAGAGGAGCCGCAGGTGTGGACTCCGCTCCGTAGGTGCGACCACTGGCCCCCCTTTCCCTTTTCCGCAGGTGCGGTCCTCGAGCTGCAAGTGCAGAAATCTTGTAGGCAGTGAGGTTTGTTTTAAATACGGGACTTAGCCATTTTTGAACACTTTTCTTCATCTTTGGACGATTTTGAGAGCATGCAAAGAAGATATTCGACCTAGCTACTGTAAGGTAAGTAATTCCTACTGTAAATTCAATACTTGAATTTTTAGGTAGATAAACACATTAAATTAGTAGAAATCACGGATTTAGAGTAAAACCTAGGTTTTTTGATAAAAATGAGGAATTGCCAAGGAATTAGCTATGAAATCATGCAAAAACTATATAACATTGACCCTTAGGTTATGGGTGATTGTGTTCCTCAAAAATTTCCTGAATCCGAGCATGTGGACCCGAGGGTGTATTTTGGAATTTTACAATTTAGGTTGAAATAACCATTTAAATAGGGAATAGGAGACGACTACTGCTCGAAGGTCTCACAAGCACTGCCATGGCCAATTTGGCCGGTGGCTAGCCACCCCCAACGGCTGGGCTGCCTCTCCAACACCCCCATCGTCCCCAACCCCACAAACCAAACAAAAACTCCCTTAGATTACTCCCAAATCCTAAAACCTTCCACGCTTAATGCTCCAGCCGTGTCGAACCCTAGTTCTAGCGTGGAAGTTGATCCAGTCCCTACTCGTTGTGCTACAATTGTCAATGGTGAGCCCATGGTGAAGTTTACAGAGGCGGAGGTTGATCAAATGAACATAATTGAAGGTCTTCAATATGCAGTGGTGTGTAAATTCTCCTACGGATGGCCTGAACTTACTGAGCTACGTAAAATTATCCCAACACAGTGTGGTATTAAAGGTGATTGCAATATTGGCTTTCTTCGTGATAGACATATATTAATTAAGTTGACACTGTGGCAAGATTACATAAATTTTACGTCAAAAAGTGTTTATTATGTGAAAGACAAAGATGGAGGTGAATATCAAATAAGAACATTGTTGTATGATGCTAAATTCAAGGTTGGAGAGGAAACTCCTAAGGTAATGGCTTGGATATATTTCCCAAACCTTCTTCCTACTTTCTTTGTTAAGGAATGCTTATTTTCTTTAGCTTCAGCTATCTGGAAGCCATTACACTTAGATATGGCTACTATTAATAAGACTCGTCCAAGTTGTGCAAGGGTTAAGGTTCTTGTTGATCTTCTATGTGATCTTCCTAAAAAGGTACGTATTGATATTGAGAATGAAGTTACTGGGGAAGTACGTACTGATTGGGTGAAGATTAATTGTGATTATCTACCCAAGTATTGCAAGTCATGCAAATTACAAGGGCATGATGATTTTGAATGCTGGAAGACTCATCCAGAACTACGTGAGACAAATGACAATGGAAAACAAATAATTGATGAATCTCAATATGGAGCACTGGTGGAGCACAATGGAGCACTGGTGGACCAAACTGAGCAGAAGAATTTAAACAATGGCAATTGTCCCATTATGATTTTGTCTAGTGGAAGAGTTGTTGGCAACATAGGCGTGCAATGGAAGGAGGTACGAGATAATAGAGCGAAGAAGGGCGGAAATTAGGTGAATCAAGGTAATGCTAACACTGGGAAAGAAATTATTCCAGTTGAAGGAGTTCAAACTAATAATAAATTTGATGCGTTGATGGAGGAGTCTGGGGATAATGAAGCTAATAAACAACTTGTCTTGGTATAACAAAGAGATAGTCTTAACTCTACTGGAGTTGGGAATGAAATAAGACAAGTTGAACATGGAGTGGAGAAAGAAAAACAGCTGGCAATTATAGAGCAGGAGAATGGAAGAAAAAGTCCTAGACCTAGTCCTCGAAGTACTGGTAAATTAAATGTGGCAGCAACACCATTTAATCCTAATGATCCTAGGATTGATACGGCTAAAGAAGGTACTAGTGCTACTCCTAAAGGGAATAGGATTAATGAGTCAACTTCACAATGGGTTAGTAGAACCTTTGCTGGCCATAATGTTACTACAAATAAGTCATGTCAGGAAGTTCCATCTCAATCCTTGGATGTTAGTGTTCTTCCTGAGCAGGGAGATGTAATCAAGCGTGTGAGCTTTGTAGGAGGTAGGCTATGGGCTGATCAAAGTGAAGAGGATTTTGATGAAGGAGAGTTTCTAGAAGGGCATGAAGATGTAGAAGAAATACAAGAAGATGACCCAGAGGTGGATGAGCAAAGTGTGAATGGAAAGAGTGCTATACTTGAGATACAAGGAGTTGATGGAGATAACAATGTGAAGCAGTTAGCTGATAAACCTTACAACCCATCCAATGACCAACAATATAGTAGCCCAGATAAAAACTTTACACCTAACCCTAAACCTAACCTTATCCCTAGCCTTAAACCGAACCCTAACCTAACCCTACTACAAATACACTTGAACCAGAAATTCACCCTAAACATATAACCAAAGAACCTTCAATACCAATACTTGATCCAAGAGATAAAATTGAACAGATGCCAGTAGAAGCAATGAAAATACTGGATGGGGAAATGCAACATAAAGTAAAACCTATCTCCCCAGGTGTTGGTGCAGTAGATATAAGGGAGAAAATTGGAGCTATAACAAGTCCTAAAATTCTAATAACCATTCCTGGAGGCCATAAGGATAACACTACCAAAAACATTGTCCCTAAACCTACCAAAAATCAGCTAACTACTCAAGAACATGGAGAAGATGAGGACAACATAAAGGAACAAAAGGGAAAGACATGGATGCTGAATCAACAATTCAGAATTTCTTGAATATTGCAAGGCAAGGGACATCTCACCAAGGCAAATAGAAAAAGGAAGATCAGCGGGCAGAGGCAAAAAGAAGCAGACAAAGGATAGTACATGGATACAAATTCCTGGAGTTCAAACGAGGAGGACCATATCCAAATCAAATAACCAATGATGAATGCTCTCATTTGGAATATTAGGTATGTTAATACTATGCAGGCATTTGAAAGGGTTATTACAACGGATAGGCAATACCAATTTCATTTTATTGCTTTGATGGATCCAATGCAACAAACAAAGAAGATGGATCAATATAGGAGAAGACTGGGATTTGAACAAGCTGTGGTGAATGTTTCTAACAAGATTGGGTGTTCATTGATGTGAGGTATGAGTTTGAAATCTTGTTCAATATGGAGCATCAGATTACTCTAAAGCTTATTGATACTGACGAGCATAAAGAGTTTATCATCGCCATGATATATGCTAAGTGTGATGCAATTGAAAGGATTTAATTATGAGATACTCTTTATTCATTAGCTAGTGACATGTCATTGCCATGGCTTGTTGGTGGTGACTTTAATGTTATAGTGGATGAATAGGAGAAATTTGGAGGCCTTCCAGTGCACATTAATGATATAGATGACTTTATACATTGTATTAATACATGCAACCTTTTTGATCTTGGATTCAAAGGGAGCATTTATACTTAGTGGAATGGAAGAGCTGAGGAAGATTTCATATTTAAAAGGTTGGATAGATGTTTGGGTAATATGGAACTTCAACAATTTTGGCCAGGTTTGGAGGTTAGTCATCTACCAAAGATTGGATCGGATCGGATCGGATCGGATCATTGCCCTATGTTCCTTATCTATAACATCAACACTGGACCAATTAAGAAGTCATTCAGATTTCTTAACTTCTGGACCAAGCATGAATCTTTTATGGAGGTTGTGAAAGAGAATTGGAGGGCAGATTTTCATGCAAATCCTTTTGTTCTCTTTAATTACAAGATGAAAAAATTGAAGAAGGCATTATCAATATGGAGTAAGGCAACCTTTGGGGACATATTTCAAAAACTAGCCAGCTTGGAGGAAGTGGTAAAGGTGCATGAGACACAATTTGAACTACATCCTACAATTCACAATCGAGAGAGATTACATAGAGTTCAAGCTGAACTGATTCGTGTATGGGCGTTAGAGGAAGAATTTTGGAAACAAAAGGCATGAATGACTTGTTTTAAATATGGAGACAAAAATACAAATATGTTTCATTCTCATGTGAATGGTAAAAGGAAGCGGTTACATCTTAAAAGGATACAAAATAGAGATGGAGATTGGATCGAGGGGACGGAGGAAATGGCTAACGAAGCAGTACAATTCTTTCAGCAGCAATTTCATGAATCTAGTATCCCTACTGACTTTAGGATACTAGATTTTGTTCCATCGATGCTCAATGATAGACAAAATTCCATGCTCAATGCACAACCTACAACAGAAGAAGTCAAAAGGGTTGTTTTTGGCTTAAAAAATGGGGACAGTGCAGGGGGACCTGATGGATTCAATGGAAATTGTTTTCATACCTATTGGGAAATCATTGGTGAAGATGTGATAGACATGGTGAGATCATTTTTCAGTGGACAATAACTTCCTAAATTTGTAACTCACACAATTTAGTGCTATTGCCCAAGAAGAAGGAGGTCAAGACTTTCTCAGATATGAGGCCAATTAGTTTGAGTAATTTCACAAATAAAATTATCTCATGGGCCATTAATGAGAGATTGGAAGATATTCTACCTAATCTTATATCTTATGAGCAAGCAGGGTTTGTAAAGGGTAGAAGCATTATTTAAAATGTATTGCTTACACAAGAAATCATCACTGATATACGGTTGAGAACTAAGGCAAGACCTAACGTGGTGATCAAGATAGATATGATGAAGGCCTATGATAGGCTATCTTGGTTGTTTCTCACCAAAGTCTTGAGGAAGATGGTATTCTCAGAAAGATTTATTGGATTGAATTATGGAATTGTATCCAATAATTGGTATTCTGTCCTTGAGGCTTAAGAAGCAATTTCAAAACTTGGTTTTTATCAAATTGATCCAGATCTTCTTGCATTGCTTGTGCCCAGCTGGAGTCTTTTAGGGCTTTCTCAACCTTCTTTGGTTCAATATGAGAGATCAGTGCTATATTTTCTTTTTCTTGAGAGCTCCCCGGGTTTTCATTCCTTCACTTGGATCTCCTATGATAAACTTTTGTGGATATTCTGGTTCATTTCTCCACTCATTTGGACGTGTTGTACTCGTATGAGTAGTTGACTCCTTTTGTGATTCTGGTTGACTGCTGACAGGCTCATTAGTTGACTCTGTGACACTGTCTAGCCTATCAGTCGACTTTTAAGGTTTGCTTGATTGTGGGGTTGCAGATGCTACTGTAATTGGAACAAAATGGGTTTTCAGAAATAAGCTCAATGAAGATGGAAAGGTTGTTAGAAACAAAGCAATATTAGTAGCTCAAGGGTACTCATAGCAGGAAGGAGTCAACTACGATGAAACCTTTGCATCAGTAGCTCGAGATTTAGACTTTGCATTAGAGTCAATACAAATTCTTCTTGCATACGCATCCTTCAAAAGATTTAGACTTTTCATATGGATGTCAAAAGTTCCTTCTTAAATGGATTTATTGATGAGGAGGTATATGTAAAACAACCTCCTATTTTTACAACAACAACAACAACCCAGTATAGTCCCACAAGTAGGGTTTGGGGAGAGTAGTGTGTACGCAGACCTTACCTCTACCCCGATGGGGTAGAGAGGCTGTTTCCGATAGACCCTCGGCTCAAAATCAAAATTCCCTTACCATGTGTATAAGTTTACTAAAGCTCTATATGGACTTAAACAAGCTCCACG
Source organism: Nicotiana undulata (assembly GCA_005239495.1). Taxonomy (NCBI): domain Eukaryota; kingdom Viridiplantae; phylum Streptophyta; class Magnoliopsida; order Solanales; family Solanaceae; genus Nicotiana; species Nicotiana undulata. Next base: position 97,523 of record ML278515.1, read on the forward strand.
AGCCTGGTACGGAAGATTTAGCTCATTTCTACTTGATCACGGGTTTATAAGAGGTAAAGTAGATACTACACTATTTATCAAAATATCATCGGAAGGTAATCTTATTATTCAAGTTTACGTTGATTATTATATTTGGTAGTGTTAACCCTCTTTTGTGCATTACCAAAAGAGGTGTCGTTACTCTAAGAACAATTTATTAGCTCTAGGTATCAAAGCTCTAGGTTAATAGATGTCGTGAGTCACAACAATAAGAGTCATGAAATATAACAATATGAAACAATGAGGTTCACAAGCTTTAATCTTGAGCATATAGTTCCTTTTGAAGTAACAACGTTATAGTTACGTTCTTTGTAGATCATGCCAAAAGAAAGAAAGAGTGAGCCTTAACATACCTCTATTTCTTACTTAATGACTCAACGAATATCTACCCTAAGAATTCGATCTATATTAAGACAGTAAAACTCGTAGTTAATGCCATAGAATGACTTACAAACATGCTTCTAAGCTAGTAGGTCACTTAAAGAAAATCAGACAACATTTCTCATATAAGAGTCCACTTCCATCCAACTCAAACCAAAACCAAAAGAATAGTATCAATATCGACAATAATGTATCAAAGATAATTCAAAAAATCAGGTAATAACTTAGCTCAAAACCCTTGTAAAACAATACAAATGCACAAACACTTTAATCTTCACTTTCAATCTCAATTTTCATATGTTTCTTTCATCAACTCACTTGAAAGATATGTAGACATGTACAACAATAGAAACGATATCATAATCAAGTTAGGAAAAATGGCCTCTTGCCACTTAAACTTCCACCTGATTGCCAACCCGGTAAAGGAATTTATAACTTTCCCATTTAAACACATCAACTCATACATTTGTGAACTAATAAACTGTCACGACCCGAAACCTAATCCAACCCGTGATGGCGCCCAACACCGTAGCTAGGCAAGCCAACATCAACCTACTAGTGAGTTTCATTTGATTTATCAAAACATTTTCCATCACTTACTCGATTTAAATTTGAAAACATTAGGTAAAAACGAGTAACTTAGGCAATTTTAAACAGAAATAACCATAAGAGTCATAAGTTAATATTTACATCCCAAAAATAATGTCTGCTAATGAGAGTGCCAGGAACTAGTGTCACAAGTCTACATGCATACTAGTAGAGTAAAAACAAAAGAAGAAATAGATTGTCCTACTATCTGAAAAGGAATAGACAGAATAACAAAAGAAGACTCCATAGTGATGCCGAGTGTCGTCAAGAGGAGCAGCTCACCGTGAAGTCTGGACCAGGTATATATCAGGGACGAACTCCGGACAGATACCCAGATGCACCTACCTCAGAACCTGTACAATTAAGTACAGAGCGTAGCATGAGTACATAAATAATATGTACCTAGTAAGTATCCAGTCTAATCTCGAAGAAGTAGTGACGAGAGGTCGACTTGACACTTACTAGGGTCCAAACAGTATATTTAGGTGTATAAATTAAAGAGAGTAACAAGTACACATGGATAATAGAACAATGAATATCTAGAATATTTACGAAACCTATTACGAGTCGAAACTCCAACATACAATTCACAAACCTATTCTTTCAAGACATCTAACAGTTTTTAAGTCATGAATAATATAAAACAAGAAGCATGCACACAATATATCTGAAGATACGGTCTGGGTCAACATAATAATAAATGTGCACTGCCGAAGGGTCAAAAAGCGCGAACCATAGATGCATCTATTAACCTGTCGTGGCATACGACCCGCTCCCATGAGAGTAGTGGAAAGAATCACTCCGCTCGCGGAATATATATATTGGCAAGCGGTCACACATATACATAACATTTTTTTTAAGTTCTTTTTCCAAATAATAATGAAGTCTGAAAATACCTATTAGGAGAATCTCATGACAAACTTGCATACGAAGGAATTACAAGGCATATAGATCAATTATGAAATTGACAAAGCATGGTGTGAACCTAACTACCCGGACATATCAAGAATAGTCACTACGCACAAACTCTCGTCACTTCGTACGTACGCAGTCCCCACAAATAATGACATACAGTTAATTACTTCACCTATGGGGACAATTCCCTCTTACAAGGTTAGAAAGGAGACTTACCTCGTGTCAAGCCAACTTCCCAGGTCAAGAACGTGCCCGAAACTCCAAATTCGTCGCCCAAGGACTCGAAACTAGCCAAACATCGCATAAATAAATCAATCCAAGCTCAAAAGTCTAGAATTCTCCTATTTGAATGATTATTTCAACCTAATTTGAAAAATCCCAAAATACACCCTCGAACCCACATGCTCGAATTCCGGAAATTTTCAAGGAAGACAATCACCCATAACCTAAGGATCAATATTATATAGTTTTTGCATGATTTCATAACTAATTCCTTGGAAATTTCCCATTTTTATCAAAAACCTAGGTTTTACTCTAAACCCATGATTTCTACTAATTTAATGTGTTAATCTACCTAAGAATTCAAGCATTAAACTAACTTCATGGTAATAATTACTTACCTTACAATCTATAGGTCGAATCCCTTCTTTACCAGCTCTCCAAATCGCCCAAGGTGATGAAAAATGGTTCAAAACTGGCTTAGTCTCGCATTTAAGATGACCTCACTGCCTATAGTTTTTTCGCACCAGCGGCTCGAGGACCGCACCTGCGGTCTCACATCTGCGATAAAAATCTCGCACCTGCGGAAAATGGAAAAGGGGCTGGTGGTCGCACATGCGAAGCGGAGTCCGCACATGCGGCTCCGCTTCTGCGAAGAAAGGGTCCGCACCTGCGGAACTGGGCAACTCCCCCTGGGGTCACACCTGCGAGGCTGGGACCGCAGAAGCGGTCTTGCACCTACGGTTAGACCTCCGCAGGTGCGGTCGCACCATATCTGGTGCACCAGCAGTTCTTTAATGCTAGTTTTTGGCCTCGCGCGATGTCTGAATGGCATCCGATCCCACCCGTGACCTTGCCCAAATATACCAACAAGTGCTAAATCATAATACGGACTCGCTCGAGCCTTCGGAACGTCCGAAACAACGCTAAATCTAAAAATACCCCAACACCTATTGGATCAAACTTAAGAACTTTAAGTTCTTGAATTCGCTTTCAATACGCCGAACCTACCAATACTACTCGAAATGACACCAAATTTCGCAAGCAAGTCATAAATGACATAACAGAATTATTCCCGGTCTCGAAATTCCGTTTGGACCTCGATAACACAAAAACACGTTCCGAACCTCAAGTTTGAACTTAAGGAAACCTTATTTTAGTATTAGGCGCCGAAACGCTCCTGGGTCATCCAAAACCCGTTCTGAACATAAGCCCAAGTCCGAAATCATCATACGAACCTACCGAAACCTTTGAATCTCGATTCCGAGGTTGTTTACTAAAAATGTTGACTGAAGTCAAACTTGGCCTTTAAGGCAAACCTTAAGGAACTAAGTGTTACCATACAACTCCAAACTCCTCCAAACCTTGAACCACCCATCCCTTCAAGTCATAAATTAGTAAAAGCAACTACGGGAAGTCTCATTTAGGGGCACGGGGTCTTAGAACGCAAAACGACCGATCGGGTCGTTACATTCTCCACCTCTTAAACAAACGTTCGTCCTCGAACGGGTCTAGAATCATACCTGGAGTGCTGAATAAGTGTGGGTATCTGCTCTGCATGTCCTCCTCGGACTCCCAAGTCGCCTCCTCGACTGGTTGGACCCTCCACTAGACCTTTACGGCGGAAACTCTCTTGGACCTCAACTGACGATCCTGCCTGTCCATGATAGCAACTTGCTCCTCCTCATAACCCAACCTCTCATATAGCTGAATTGTGCTGAAATAAATCACGTGAGAGATGTCGGCGTAGTACCTCCGGAGCATGGACACATAACAAACGGGATGAACTCCTAATAAAGTGGGAGGTAAAGCGAGCTCATAAGCAACCTCCCCAACCCGCCTCAACACCTGATACGCTCAATTTACACCTTAAAAGAGTGCAAGCGATCGTTGTCAAATATAGTAAACCAACAAGGTTGGGGTCGAATCCCACAGAGAACAATATGAGGGCGATTAGGTATGCTAGAGAGTTATCACTTATCGCGCAATGCCAAATAATTAAGATTTTGGGTTTTTGATAATTGTCTATAGCTAAATGCAAAAATATAAACTAACCTAGAAAGCAATTAAAATGATCAATGGAAACAAGTATCGATGCTTCAGGTATTACACTCGAGTAACGATCCAATGTATTTCACGAT
>MDKH01231068.1:0-72535 GCA_005239495.1 Nicotiana undulata
CTGAGACCTCCATGGGTTCCGACCATGCCGGACCACCACTGGAAGCTCCGCCTAAGGCTGTTTTCGAACGTCTCCGATGGTTTTTGACTCAATGGTGCTCTAAACGCCATTGTCCTGAGTTTCACAGCCAAGTTTTTCCTTACTTCTCTCTCTGGTTTCTCACGAAACCCTAATCCTGACCCAAACCTTTAAATCTCTGTATTTTAATGATTTTCGACTCATTCCTTCCTGTTTTGAATCATTCTCTACTTGATCTTTACAAATATTCAAGTTTAAAATGCTTTTGTCCTTTTTTTGAAACTAGGGTTTCTCAACCCCTTTTGAAAACGCTTTATCTTCTGATTTTTAGTGCTAATCTTGAGTTCCAGTATATTTTTAGACATTTTTCCTGCTTAAATCTCATGTTTATGATGAAACCCCAGTTTTAGGGTTTGTATTCGTATTATGTTCGTCATGTTTGCTTGTCTGTGTGTTCCTCTGGATTCTTCTCGGAGTTCTATGCTCTCTGCTTAATTTTGGTGCTAGTGTTTCAATCCCCTATTGTTCTGTGTTCTTTGCTTAGGGGTTTCCCTGATATTGTTCAAAACGGGCTATATATCGTTTAGTAAACTTGACTATCCATCCTATTGATTGTTTACATAGTGATTTTATACTGATTCTTACGAGTTCTCTTTAAGGCTGTGGTACTTTACTTAAAGCTATAATTTCGTGTATTTTCCTTATAACTCTTGACTGAGCCTGAATGGTTTCATTATTTGTGCAAAAACTTTCCTTTGATTTGGTGTTGATTCCCTTGATTTGAATCTAACTCGAGGCTAGCCTCACTACTTTCCTGTGACAGCATCTTTACTGATTTCCTTTTATCTCTTGCCTTATTATGTGAGTGACTATGTTGTTAATTGATTCTTACATTGTTTACTTAATTAGAGTATTATGTATCTAGCCTAATTTGTCTGTTCTATACTTGCTGCTTGAATTATTTCCTCAAAGCTATGTATAGTCTCTTTCCTTATTTGTTACCTGCTTATTACCGTTTGAAGTTAACTCCCTTAATTAAGGGAGTACTTGCACTGCTTGTTACACTAATTGATTCCGAGTCCCAAAATTACTAAACTAAAATTTATTCCTTCCTTATTAATCATGTATTGATTCTTCTTGCCTTCTATATTACTGATTCTTACCGTTTGAATAAAATCCCTTGAGTTAAGAGAGTACTTGCCTTAATTTCCCGATTAATTGATTTCGAGTTCCTCAAATTACTACTTGACTTGATTTTTACCTTATTCACTACTTGCTTTTAAACTATCTATACTCTGCCTTCACTCTTAACTGAGAGGAACACTAACACTGATAGCACACACAGACACACAGAGACTATTCTGCATTCTCTCTTGTGCTCTTTCTCTCTTTCTCTATTTTCTCTACTGCTGCTCTCTCATTCTACACACTGTTGTTGTTTCTCCATCTCTTTGCATTTTTGCTATTCCTTACTATTCGATTGGTATGCCTCTAAGTTAGTTTCATAGTATCTCTATACAATATGCTCCAGTTCCTGTTCACTTACTTACTATTCCTTATGTGTTTTATCCTGTGGTTCTATTGCCTACCCTGTAATTAGCTTAACCCCATCATGTATTTCCCTTTGTTAAGTCTGAATATGTATCCTACTTCCATGTGTTTCCATGTAATTGTGATTGTATACTACTATCCATCTCTTTCTCTTAGGCTGATATGCCTCATGTTCATTCTGTGACTCTGACATGCTCATTTGTTTATAGGTTAATGTTTTCCTTACCTTGACTTGACTATTGTTATAGACCTTCATGCATGTCTAACTCCCTAGGTTATGAACCTACCTCTATTAATACTTGAATGCTATACAATCTTGCCTCTGCCAATCTATGATATTTTGTGACAATTATGTGACAACTATATGACTACTAGGTGATAACTATGAAAACCTGTAACTTGGATCTAATGCTGATAACAAAGTCATTTGTCCCCAACCCCTTTCCCCTGCTGTGTGTGCTCTTTCACGAGTTCCCTATACTTGTTGTGCTTGTACTGCTTCTCTCTTTGATAAAGTCTTTATTACTTTTTCTAAAGTTATATTCAAAGTACTGTTATTTCAAACTACTCTTTTCAAACTCAAAAAATTCTCTTTTAAACTCCTCCTGGCACTTCACACTACTCTTAGAAATTAGGTCCTACCCCCTTCGTGTGAGGATTGCATTTAGTACCCTTGAGTACTCATTGAACTTTGACACACAAGGCTGGTAACTCTACACTGCACTTGTTAAAATCTTGGAATATTGCTTGGTGCTGGTATTGGCTAGGGATCCATTGGGCCCCTAGGAGCTTTGCCGCGCCCAGGCCATGTAAGGCTATGAAACTCGAAAGGAGTGAGGCTGGGAGATTGGGCCTGATTGAAGGCTTCCTATAGAATAACTTCTTATTTTCCTTTTTCATTACTGTAATTCATTTATTATTGGTTTGTAATAATTTGTAAACGAATAATTGGGGGTTGGATAGTGAATATGGGGGGTTATGCATGCTTAGTTTAATGATGGGTAGAAAACATGCTTTTAGGGTTTATTTATCTACATGTGCAATAGATAACCTGCCTAGGACATGCATCTCATGCATTAGAAATCATGATTTAGGTCCTCTACTTTCAACATGTTATTATACTCATTTCGTAACCATAATCACAGTTAATAACAAGCTAGCAAACTATCATAAAGCATTATCACTGCATTCTTCATCTAGAAACCATGTTTCTAGGATACCCCTATGTGCATTAGATATCCTGTCCTTAGGACTTCTTATCTGTTCGAATTACAGTAGTTGAATGTCTAATTAGCATGTTAATCTAGTAATCTAGTTAAAATATGGCTAAGTGGTTTAAAACGCTTCTGCAAGTATACTATCCTGCGTGTCTACTCAGAATCAAATATGCATGTTCACCCTTCAAAACGGATAGGCAATGTATACGACGCCTAGGCAAACTTTAGGCCTAATGCATATTAAAATCAAATTAATTATGTTCTACTAGTTTAGTCAGCCTCTCTTAACCTTTTTAAACTCTGTTGCTCCCATTCTTGATTTTGCCTCTCTGAAGTTCACTCTACTTCTTATTAAGACTCCTAGTCTATATTTTTAGCAAATCTTGAAGTCGTGCATTTGCTAACCCTTAAGATTTTCTGGTTTTTGCACTAATATGCTTTCAAACTGCTGGGTTGTAAAGTTACTTCACTCCGCTCTAATCGTGCCATTCCGAACCCTTGCTCTGTAAACCTGCTATTTTTGTATACAATTTACCATTATTTTACTATAATTCACTTTTTAACTACTACTCTCTGTTAAGCTACTGCATTTTAGTCACTTCTCTTTTAAAATCACTTTATCACTACAAACCATGCTTTAATGATTTTCATCTATATTTTTCTTGAAACTTTAAATCCATGCATATCTTCTAAATATTACCGTTGTCTCTAAAACAACTGCATTTCTCAAAATCAACCGTTTTCTGAATTACACAATTTAAGTTGAATTGTCTACTTCATCGCTAAGTTTTTTTTCTCAAAGAAGATACTTTTGAAACTTACTGTTTCACTTTAAACTCCTATTTTTAAACTCCCGTCTTTGAGACCTTAAATGTGTTTGAGACGTGCTACCTACGTGTTTACTTGTGGAGGGATCTGTGAGCCCCATAGCTGCCCTTATGTGTTCCCCATATCTTTAGTCCGATTTTTTTTACATGTCGCTTAGAATTTTATCCTTGTAAACCTAGGAGTTCAGCCTATTACTCACCTTGTAATATTAGTAGTCCTAAATACCCTCCATGACTTATAGAATGGGACGGGTAATAGCACGCAATAAGCATTTGTGACCGACACACGTGTTTTAAATAACATTCACGTGGTGGGAAGGTAGAATACAAATATGATGACCAGTGCGCTAATACCACGTGTAGCCGCCTCTTAGAGGTGTGACATACCGGGTATTGCATTGATGTGATCCGTATTACTTTAAACCTAGGATAGTTCTTTTCAAATGTTTGTTCTAATGCTTTCTCCAAAACTTTTAAAGATTTTCATGCTTGTTTGAAATCCCCTCTTATATGAACCTTACTTGCTATTTGTTCACCGTCCAAATTTACAAAACTTCTTGGCTGGGACCCACAATTGTGGATCTTGAGGGGTTCCTAACACCTTCCCCTTGGGATAATTTCAAGCCCTTACCCAATCTCTGGTAATGCAAACCAGTTCATGAGTTATCAACTCTAGGTGCCCTAACGCACCATATAAATCGTTAGGTGGCGACTCTTCCTTACACCCTTCCTTTTAAGGAGTTGTCCTAAATGTCATAGAACCCGATCTCTCCGTACCTAACCCGTGCGATAGAAAAAGGGGGCGCGACAGCATGGCGACTCCGCTGGGGATGTCTTCCTTAGGCTTATACCATTACAAGTTGTCTTGCGAATTTGGAATTTTATTTAAATGCTTACACCCTTCCCTACTCCCCATTACATGTTATTAATTGTTTAAATCTGCAAGTATTTATTTTTCTAATCAAAACTAACATATCTTCATGTTTTCTTTGTAACCGTTTTCCATTATAACTGTTGTATTTCCTTTATTTACCGTTTTCCTCAACGTGAAAATACATGCCTATCTGTTTTAATGCTTATTATTGCATATCATGCTCCGCATTCATATTCCACTCGTGCCAGACAAAAACCTATAGCAATGCTTACAATGAGTGGTTGCGCTATTCCAATATTATCACCCCCTAAATTCGGAAAGGCGTATTTGCGGTAAAACTAGTCGATCAGCGGTGCAGTTGACGGTTCCATGCCTTCCCCCTTGAGTTGTCCGCTCAAGGGTACCAGTCTAAAACCCCAATAGAAACCTTACTCTATTGTATGTTGCATGCATCATGGTCAAACCTAGCCAGGCTAACGTGTTGTCCGCACAATAGCCTTTAAGATAGCCTTGTCCAAAGTCCATTGGGTTTCCCTGGAACCCAAAAGGGACGCCTTCACGTTCTATGCATTTATTTGGAGAACTTAAATGCTCATGCTAATTATTGATGTTAAATATTCGAGTCTAGTAGGGGTAAGGGCCTAACCTGTTTACTTTGCATAGATAAGGCACGAGGTCCCCAGATTCGGCATGGTCACCAACATCCACCCAAAACTTCTGAATTAGTGGGAAGACTTGCACTCAAGCGACAAAACAGCAGTAAGAAAACACCTGGGCAACTTGCCTCTCTCTTGGACTCAGCCTAATAACATGGTGATAATGGCTGCCATCTTATTCTAGGACTGTGATCGATCGGTTTTTCGATTTGGGAACAATGAGATGACACCGCTGCTAGAGGAAATAGGGGGTTTAGCTGGTTTGCCTCGGGAGTCTCAAGGGTTATTGATGCCTGAAAACCGAACATGCCAGGGTTTTCTCAAGAAGAATCCTGATTTAGTCTGCTTGGAAGACTCGTACATCCCCTTTGACTACTTGTACGAGATCGACAGACAGGATTTCAACATTGTACCTATGATCATTGACATGGTTACCAAGAATTTTATGGAAGGGATCGACGGACAGGATTTTAGCACTGTACCTATGATCATTTCCGTCATATAACGAGCCTTGGAGAACTGTCAACGAGGGGAAAATATTTTGAGGGTTGCAACCTGCTACTCCAGCTTTGGCTCACCGAGCATCTGCAAAAGGGTGACTACCGTTAAGACATACATAGGAGAGTTTGGGATGATCATATTGCTTTCCATCATCCAAAGCGTATGAACTACATCCCCGACATGTTTGCACAGCCGGAGAATGCCAATGGATGGGTCGAGTTATTGGAAAATCTGACCGAGGATCAGTTCCAATGGATGTTCGAGTGGTTACCGACCGACGAATTCATCATTCAGACTAGAGACACTTTGTTCCTAATATTGATTGGTCTTATAGGGACATACCCTTACGTCCCGATTCGAGTCATCAGGCAGGCAAGGAGGAAGCAAGTCATCCCTAGAGTTGATAAAATGAGTCATCTCAGGGCGGACTTCCAAAATGCTGACAGCCCTCACAAGTGTCAAGCTCAACAATTGTGGCACTGCAGGATCCGGTTGGAGAAGGATACTATCGAGCCCCACAGGTATCACGCTGGTTGCTCTCTTTATTATCTGGGATGGTTGAAAGATAACTGGGGGGAAAGTATTAAACCAGGGTTCGCTCGAGGACATAGGGTCATAGATGAGAAAGCCGAGGCAACAACTAGGCTCAACCAGCTTCGCAAGAGGCTCCGTGACTGTGAGGAAAACCATCACAAAATCCACATAGCCAACAAGAAGCTGATCGAGGAATGGAAGGACATAGACATCACTTCCACCCAAAGGCTAGCACACTTGGAACGAGGCATAGTTGACCTGGAGGAGAAGTTCCTTAGGAGGATCGAGACGTGTCAGAAGACCGAAGGAGCTGAAACGGGAATTCTAGCCAAGATCTACTTACTGCTGGGACTCCGCGAGATGGGAATGTTTATAAAAGCAAGTAGAGATGCCAAGTCTGGGGAAGGTCCTTCTGGGACCAAATAGAAAGGATTTGTCTTTACTTTGCTTTGATGTAACAAGGCCACTGGCCATTAGTGACATTTTATATTTTCGCATTCTTAGAGTCAAGTTGGATTTGTCTATTTCATTATCAATAAAATGAGGCATTTAGTATTTTAAGTTCTCCAAATTAATTTGTTGCTAGGCCTACCTCGGTCTAAAAAGGTTCCCCAACTTAGGATGCGTTTTACATTTTCGCATTAAGTGTTTAAATTACCGCAATATTCTTCATAATCCTCACTAACTTCACTACCTTTTTTTGTTTTTCTTTAGTTATTCCCCTTCCCCAAAGGTTAGTTCGTGCACTCTGGCATCAACAGCTTATTGCACAAGATCAAAGGGCCCTCCTCCTACTCCTCCTCCCAATCCTCCAAAAGGAAAAATCAAGGGTAAAACTAAGATGGCAGATGCAAGCGGTACTAGAAAAGACAACATGGATGAACAGGTTGAGATCACTGATGGTCAGAGTATTCAGGTTCTGCACGAGGGTATGTCTCCACTAGAGAGGAAGCTGCTAAAGTTCCAAGAGGAACTTGATCAAGTCAAGAACTTGGCCCACTTATCATTCTCCCTCAACGTCCCAGACTTTCACTTACCAAATTCTCCGAACCCCACTTTACCACAAAACATCCCCAAACAACCCAATCACCCCAAAGATCCAGTTCCACCAGCACAACGCAGCACATGTCACTACAACACTCCGCCTCTCCAGAATCAGACGAGAGACCACTTCCAGGCTTATGATAATACCATTTATGTGGAAATCGTAGCTTATTCCACACCGCATACCCATGAGTACGATGAGAAGGATAAGCTCATCAAGAATCTGGCCGAGGAACTCAAGAAATTGACCAACCGAGTTCAGGTCGTCGAAGGTGTTAAAGGGATTGAGGGGTTGAACTATGAGGATATTTGCATACAACCCGATGTTGAACTGCCCGAGGGGTACAAACCTCCTAAGTTCGAGATGTTCGATGGTACTGGTGATCTGAGAGTCCATCTGAGGACTTACTGTGACAAATTGGTCGGCATGGGGAAAGATGAAAGGATATGCATGAAACTCTTCATGAGGAGTTTGAAAGGTGATGCACTATCCTGGTACATCAACCAGGATCCAAATAAATGGATCAATTGGGTGAACATGGCTACGGACTTCATGGATAGATTCAGATTCAACACGGAGAATGCACCGGATGTGTTCTACATCCAGAACTTGAAGAAGAAACAAAAAAAGACCTTTCGCGAGTATGGTACTCGTTGGAGGTCAGAAGCTGCCAAGGTCAGACCGGCCTTGGAAGAGGAACAAATGAAGAAATTCTTTGTACACGCTCAGGATCCTCAGTATTATAAGCGGCTGATGATGGTCGAGGGGCACAAGTTTTCTGATATCATCAAGCTGGGAGAGAGAATCGAGGAAGGCATCAAAAACGATATGGTTACTAATTTTTAAGCCTTACAGGCTACCAATAAAGCTCTGCAATCCGGTGGTGTGTCCAAGAAAAAGGATGTAGGAGCTGTGATGGTCGAACAGCAAGCCAAGTCCCCTCCTAAATACCAAGTATACCCCGCACCTTCCTTCACGTACAAACCAGCTCCAAGCTACCAAGCACCCTCACCTCAATACCAAACACCCTCACCCACCTACCAAGCTCCACCACCCATATATCAGCCTACCTCGCCCAGATACTCCCAACAAGCTCCCGTCTATAATTCCTACAATTCCCAACCATCTCACTACCAATCACCACCTAATCGCCAAAACTTCCCTAGACCTCGCCCAAACTTCGATCGTCGTCCACCAAAAAAGTATACTGCCATAGCTGAACCTATTGACCAATTATACGAAAAGCTCAAAGCCTCCAGTTATGTCACACCCCCCTGCTGTCTCCCCTGAGAACCCTTCTCAGTGGGTCAACCCAATCAAAACCTGTGCTTACCACTCCGACATGAAGGGACACACCTTCGAGGAATGTCATACCTTGAAGGACAAGATACAAACTCTCATAGATAACAATATCATTGTAGCCAAGGACCCTGCTCCTAATGTTCGCAATAATCCGCTTCCTGACCATAAAAATGATGTCCACATGATTGAGGTTGAAGATGATTGGGATCCCGAGGGATCAATTGGGCTGATTGCAGAGGGGGATCCGAAGAAGCCTGCAATTACTCTTAATCCGATCGTGGTCCAGATGCAGCCATCTGAAGAAGTTGAGGTAAACATGTCCATTCCACTTGAGTTTGAATCAAGACCACCCGCCAAAGGAGAGGCCCCACGGCCGATCAAAGTCGAGTTTGTACGACCGCTCAAAGTTGCAGTCCGGCCATCTATAACATATACTCCGGAAGGAATAAGAATGACCACACCTATCCTAGTGGCAATGTCAACAACGACACCCTTTTACTCAGACGCCATTCTGTGGGACTATATCACTGAAGCAAGGAGGAAAGGTAAAGGCAAGTCTGAAGAAGCCATCGATGCACAGGGTATGACAAGAACTGGCAGAGTTTATATCCCCGAACATTTGGCCGAGTCTAGCAAGCAGGCCAACAACCGTCCCCCCATCATTGAAACAGGTTCAGACGATCAATGGAGAAAGATACAAGCCAAGTAATACTCAATCCTCGACCAGTTGAACAAAACGCAAGCTCAGATATCCATCCTCTCCCTGTTACAAAACTTTGAAACTCACAGGAGTGCTTTGCTGAGGGTGCTGAGTGAAGCATACATACCAGACAATATTACCAGTGGGGAAATGGATAACATGGTAGGCCAGGTACTGGAAAGTCACAAGATCACTTTCCATGAAGATGAGCTGCCGCCCAAAGGACTAGGGCATAACAGAGCACTACACATCACAGTGCAATGTGAGGATCATTTCATCACAAGGATCCTAATAGATGGGGGTTCCAGCCTCAACATCTGTCCGCTGGTCACGCTCAAGAAGTTGGGAAAAAGTCTACATGAGATAAAGGAAGGAGAGATCAACGTAAAAGCCTTCGACGGTTCGCAGAGGTCCACCATGGGAGAAATCACCTTGTGCTTACAAATGGGACCAACTTGGTTCGACGTAGATTTCCAAGTGATAGATGTGCCTGCGTCCTACAGCTTGTTGTTGGGACGACCTTGGATCCACGCGGCTAGGGCCGTAGAATCAACCCGACACCAAGCTGTGAAGTTTGAATGGAATCATCAAGAGGTAATCATTCATGGCGACGGTAGCAACCATATCTACGGTCGCCAGACCTTTTCGGTCATCGATGGAAGGAGGAAATTGGGTGGAGAAATCTACCACAACGTTAAACATGTTAACGCCATTGACAAGGACAAGTGGTGGGGAAGTAAGACCGAAAGCATATTGAACTGGCAAGGGTACGATCCGGGTAAAGGGCTCGGTAAGAATCTCCAAGGAATAACAAAGCCAATAACACTCAAGAAGCACAGTACTACTTTTGGTCTAGGGTACGAGTACACTTGGGAGGAGTTCAAGGACTGGTCGCCACCATGGCGCGGCCCATACTACCCATTGGAGCAGCCAATACCCCACATATAGCAGACTTTCCATCCAACTGACATCACATATGGTACAGACGAGGAGGAGACGCTAGCGGCAATAAGGGATCTATTTCTGGATGATGAGGACATGGACTGCTGTGTCATTTTTGAAGAGGAGTGGTAGGAAAGCCCTTCAATACAAGTCGTAAGCAAGGGATCATGTCTCAACAATTGGTCTGTCAGGACAACCAAAGCCCGTCGAGCCTCGGGGTAGCAAGGCTAACAAAACAAGCATTATTTTCAGTTAATTTATTTAAAGAATTTTCTTCTCGCATTTTAATTTTCGCAAGAAAGAGCTCCCATGTTTAAACAGTTATTTAATTCATCAAAGCATTTCCAGTTTCTTTATAAATCTTATATTTACTTGCTACTGCTTTCCTCCCCATTACTTTATTTTACACAGCATTACTATTACTTATCTTGATGAACCAACGACTGTGACCTGCAACGAGGTAACATAACAAACGGATTCCGAGTCAGACGAGGATGATATACCTGAGGATATTATTAAAGAGGTTGAGAGCTTTGAGAATAGACCTAAATCTAACTTGGACGAGACTGAGGTCGTCAACCTGGGAAACGCAAAGATCGTCAAAGAAACACGCATCAGCATTCATCTGTCGCCGTCAGATAAGGAGGAATATACGGAATTCTTAAAGGAATATGAGGACATATTTGCCTGGTCATATGACGACATGACTGGCCTCAGTACATCTATTGTGGCCCACAAGCTACCAACCAATCCAATATGCCCACCAGTGAAGCAAAAGCTCAGGAAGTTCAAGCCAGATATGAGTTTTAAAATCAAAGATGAGGTCACCAAACAGATCAACGTCGGGGTTCTCCGAGTGGTCAAATATCCTACATGGTTAGCTAACATTGTGCATGTACCAAAGAAAAATGGGAAGGTTAGAGTCTGCGTCGACTACCGGGATCTCAACCGGGTCAGTCCGAAAGACGACTTCCCTCTGCCAAACATACACATCTTAATTGATAACTATGCCAAGCACGAGTTGTAGTCCTTTGTAGATTATTTTGCTGGTTACCATCAGATTTGGATGGATGCGGAAGATGCTGAGAAAACGGCCTTCATTACGTCGTGGGGAGTGTATTGCTACAAGATGATGTCATTCGGTCTGAAGAATGCAGGGGCCACTTACATGAGAGCCATGACTACTATATTCCATGATATGATTCACAAGGAGATCGAGGTATATGTGGACGACATCATCATCAAATCAAAGAAAGTTATTGATCACATAGAAGATTTGAGAAAGTTCTTCAACATGTTAAGGAAATACAATCTGAAGCTTAACCCCGCAAAGTGTGCATTCGGGGTTCCTACTGGCAAGCTGCTAGGGTTCATTGTTAGTCATCGAGGAATAGAGCTAGATCCATCAAAGGTCAAAGCCATCCAAGAATTGCCGCCACCAAGGAACAAAAAGGATCTTATGAGTTTCTTGGGAAGGCTCAATTATATCAGCCGGTTCATAGCCCAGTCCACTGTCATTTGTGAACCAATTTTCAAAATGCTAAGAAAGGATGCTGCCACCAAATGGACTGAGGATTGTCAAAAGGCCTTCGACAGAATCAAATAGTACCTCTCAACACCACCAGTATTGGTAGCGCCAGAGTTGGGTAGACCTTTATTACTCTACCTTGTTGTGTTAGATGGAGCCTTCGGTTGCGTTCTCGGGCAACATGACAAAATAGGGAGGAAAGAGCAAGCAATTTACTACCTCAGCAAGAGGTTTACTCCATATGAGGCCTGGTATTCTCTATTAGAGCGCACCTGTTGTTCTTTGACTTGGGTCGCGCAGATGCTGAGGCATTATTTCTGTGCCTACACAATGTACCTCATATCGAGGATGGATCCGCTAAAGTACATCTTTCAGAAGCCCATGCCCACTGGAAAGCTAGCTAAATGGCAGATCCTGTCAAGTGAGTTCGACATCATTTACGTAACTTAGAAGGAAGTCAAGGAACAAGCATTAGCCGATCATCTTGTTGAAAATCCTGTGGACGGAGAATACGAACCATTGAAAACGTATTTCCCCGATGAAGAAGTGTCATTCGTAGAAGAGGACATTGCAGAATCCTACGACGGTTGGAGGATGTTCTTTGATGGGGCCGCAAACTTCAAAGGCGCGGGTATTGGAGCAGTCTTAATTTCAGAAACTTGTCAGCACTACGCGGTATCCGCCAAACTCAGGTTCCCCTGCACCAACAACATGGCTGAATATGAGGCCTGCGTCCTGGGGCTCAACTTGTCCATCGACATGAATGTCCAGGAATTATTAGTTATTGGTGATTCAGACTTATTGATACACCAAGTCCGAGGAGAGTGGGCGACCAAGAATTCCAAAATATTTCCATATCTACATCGTGTGCAGGAATTGAAAAAGAGGTTCACAAAGATTGAATTCCGGCACGTTCCCAAAATCCAGAATGAGTTCGCCGATGCATTGGCTACTTTGTCATCTATGATCCAGCATCCAGATAAGAAATTCATTGATCCTATCCCGATGGGGATTTACAATCAGCCGGCCTACTGTACCCATGTTGAAGAAGAAGCAGATGGAAAGCCTTGGTTTCATGATATTAAGGAGTACTTGGCGGAGGGAGAATACCCAGAGCTTGCAAACGCTACTCAAAAGCGCACTCTTCGAAGGTTATCAAACAATTTCTTTCACAACGGAGGAATCCTATACAGGAGGACTCCCGATCTAGGTTTTCTAAGATGTGTCGAGGCAAAGTAAGCAACGAAGTTGTTGGAGGAAATACATGCTGGTACATGCGGTCCTCATATGAACGGGTTTGTTCTAGCAAAAAAGATACTTCGGGCTGGTTATTTCTGGATGAACATGGAAACAGATTGCATCCAGTATGTCCACGAATGCCATCGATGTCAGATACATGGGGATATGATAAAGGTACCTCCCAGTGAGCTTAATGCAACAAGCTTACCATAGGCGTTCACCGCCTTGAGCATGGACGTTATTTGACCAATCGAGCATGCAGCCTCCAATGGACACAGGTTCATTTTGGTTGCCATTGACTATTTCACCAAATGGGTTCGAAGCAGCATCCTACAAAGCAGTTACTAAGAAAGTGGTAGGCGACTTTGTCCGCGACCGCATTGTTTATCGGTTCGGAGTTCCAGAGTCAATCGTCACCGATAATGCTTCCAACCTAAACAGTGATTTGATGAGAGTAATGTGTGAAACCTTCAAGATCGAACACAAAATTTTTACAGCATACAGACCACAAATGAATGGAGTCGTTGAGGCTGCCAACAAGAACATCAAAAAGATATTGAGAAAAATGATAGAAAAGCACAAGCAATGGCATGAGAAATTATCATTTGCTCTGTTGGGGTATCGCACCACTGTTCGCACATCAACCGGGGCAACTCCTTACATGTTGGTATACGGTACAGAAGCCGTCATTCCTGCTGAAGTTGGGATCCTATCTTTGAAAATCATAAAAGAATCTAAGCTCAACAATGCAGAATGAGTAAGAAGCCGCTATGAGCAATTGACCCTCATAGACGGAAAAAGAATGAACGCGGTTTGTCATGGTCAGCTATATCAGAATAGAATGACCAGAGCCTTTAACAAGAAAGTCAAACCAAGACGATTCACACCGGGGCAGCTGGTGTTGAAGCAAATCTTTCCTCATCAATACAAAGCAAAAGGGAAATTCTCTCCCAATTGGCAATGCCCGTACATGGTTCACCGAGTGCTAACAGGAGGAGCGCTCATACTGGTAGAAATGGATAGAGAAATTTGGCCTAAACCAATCAATTCAGATGCAGTCAATCGCTACTATGTGTAATTCTTATGTTTCTATCAATTTTGTAAATTGAACTACGCCTGACCCGATTCCCGTTTAAGAGGGGATACGTAGGCAGCCCTATGGGTTCGGTCACATTTTAATAAAATTTTCATTTCCCCCCCCCCCCCACGAATGGAAACTAGGGTAGAATTCTAAGGAGGGACCTCAAAATTCTGAAGCAAGTTCAGCCGAGCACCGCACTAGTAACAGCCAGAAGCCTTCACCCATCAAACTGGGGCAGAATTTTGAGGAAGACCCTAAAATTTCCGCAGCAAGCGAGGTTGCAATGTCTTGAACCGCGTCGTGATCGTTGGTTCATCCAAAGAAAATTATTTTTCAATTATATTCTATATCATATTTTATAAAACCATGCATATTTATTTCTCAAAAATAGCTTGTTTTAGCAACGCTACCCCTGTGGTACAAACAAAGTATCATCATCAAGCAGACAGGCCGAGTCGAGCTAGTGGGGATACGAACTAACCCTCCCCTTTACAGAACTCACGATTTTTCTTTGGCTGCAGGCACAGAGGCAGCGAAAGACCAAAACTTGTTATCTCCCCGCACGATGTATGTTTCCCAAACACATGCTTTCAAACTCGCCGCACATGCCGACGTTATCATCATTCCAGACGACACTTCATTCGCAACAATCGTATCACCAAACTTCATCATCAGCTAAGAACTCTTACTGTCATTTCATCCTCTCGCATCTTTGCATAAAGGCTACCATTCTGCCTTCCGAGGTTCTACGCTACCTCCCTTGTATTTTATTTCCCGCACTGCATAAAGGCTGACATTCTGCCTTCCGAGGTTAAGCTCTACCTCTCCTGCATTCGCATCTTTGCATAAGTCTACCATTTTTCCTTCCGAGGTTCTACACTACCTCTCCTGCATTTATTTCCTGCTCTGCATAAAGGCTACCACTCTACCTTCCGAGGTTCTACGCTACCTCTCTTGCATTTTAATTTGCCGCACTGCATAAAGGCTGCCATTCTGCCTTTCGAGGTTAAGCTCTACCTCTCATGCATTCGCATCTCTGCATAAAGGCTACCATTATGCCTTCCGAGGTTCTACGCTACCTCTCCTGCACTTTATTCTCGCATTGCATAAGGCTACCATTCTTCCTTCCGAGGTTCTATGCTACCACTCCTGCACTTTATTCTTGCATTGCATAAGGCTACCATTCTTCCTTCCGAGGTTAAGCGCTACCTCCCCTACATTTATTTCTTGCATTGCATAAGGCTATCATTCTGCCTTTCGAGGTTCCACGATACCTCTCTCCGCATTCTACTTCATTACGCAAAGCTCCTATGTACCATTTCAAAGAAATCACCTTTCGTTACGTTATTTATTTACGCTTTCTTTCGAGCTAAGCTCTTCCCCTCTTTACTTTTGCAAATTGCAAGACTAAGCTCTGTCTTGTCAGCATCATACTACTGCATTCTTCATAGGCTGAAATATCGCCAACTTGTCCAAAGGCGTCATCGTTCAATGGCACCATCTTCATGGCCCGAGAACACCATTTCATGGCCTGAGGATCCCTTTTATTTCAATATGCACATCATTATTCAAAGGCATCATGGTTCAGAGGCACCATCCTCATGGCCCGAGAACATCATTTCATAGCCTGCTTATCCCGCACCAAGCGATTCATGGCCAAGGACATCATGGTCTAAGAACATCATCCTAATTGTCCGAAGACAGCATTCATAGTCCAATGGGAACCTACATCATATTTATATTAGGCACGATATATGCTTGTTATTTACTTGTAGGTAATCCGGCCAGAACAGCCAACCAGGCAGGAGCGGACCGCTCCAGTTATCCAAAACAACCTCGTAAGACCTTCCAATTTTGCCCCACCTTGCACCTTGTGTCCGTTCTTGTGAGACAGCACGGCATATTTCGCCGATGATTCCGAAACTACATACGGCCTGATTTTAGTGAAACCAGGGATATGTAGGCAGCACAGAAGCCAGGGTGCGGCCTAGTTTTACCCCACAGTTTCACGTCGGTCAAAATTGGCCATCATATCTTTACCCGACAACTCTTTCATCCTTCCCGAGTAAAGAGGGGCAGCTGTTGATACCAAATTTTTCCTCAAATTATTTTCGAACACGCATATAAGCTTTCAAAATTACTCTTTGCAATAATGGATATTTTTTCCTATTTTTCCATATTTTTATTATTTCCTATTTATTTAATATTTCATATTTTAAATAATTCATAAGTTGTGTTCTAAATAATTTTAAAATATTTTCCAGTTCAGTATGTCATTTACAATCATTTCTTATCTATTAAAATCCAATTATTTCACAAATTGGCCAACTGGGTTTTATTTAATTCCAGTTGTAATAATTTTGCAATTATGGCCCAATTAGACATTTCATATTATTTTAATTCGAAAACTATGTATTTTACACTTAATATTATCCAATTACTGTAATCTTACTTATTTCCAGCTTAATTTCATTTTTATATAATTATTGGTTATTTTAATTAATTAATTACCTATTTATTGGGTATTTAACATCTAGCCTATTTTTGTTTAAATATTAGCCACATTGAAACCCCTAAAGTATCCAACCCAATCAGCAATTACCCCAGCCCAGTCTTCAATCCATACCCGACCCAATCCCAGCTTCAATCTGAGTCGTTGATTAATTCAAATCAACGGCCCAGATCGAAGCTTACCTTAATTAACCCTAACCAACCCCCTCCCTGTCTCTCACTTTTCAAGACCACTCTCTCTCTCTCATCTGTCTCTTCTTCTCCCCCTTCTCTCTAGAACCTTCTGGTTCTTCGTCTTCTCCGATGGCTTTCTCCGACCACTTCCAGTCTCACCTCTTTCGACCACCAACCGCCTTGAAGCCTTATCTCTCTGATCTCTTCAATCTCTGAGACCTCCATGGGTTCTGACCATGTCGGACCACCACTGGAAGCTCTACCTAAGGCTGTTTTCGTCCGTCTCCGATGGTTTTTGACTCAATGGTGCTCTAAACGCCATTGTCCTGAGTTTCACACCCAAGTTTTTCCTTACTTCTCTCTCTGGTTTCTCACGAAACCCTAATCCTGACCCAAACCTTTAAATCTCTGTATTTTAATTATTTTCGACTCATTCCTTCCTGTTTTGAATCATTCTCTACTTGATCTTTACAGATATTCAAGTTTAAAACGCTTTTGTCCTTTTTTCGAAACTAGGGTTTCTCAACCCCTTTTGAAAATGCTTTATCTTATGATTTTTTGTGCTAATCTTGAGTTCCAGTATATTTTTAGACATTTTTCCTGCTTAAATCTCATGTTTATGATGAAACCCCAGTTCTAGGGTTTGTATTCGTATTATGTTCGTCATGTTTGCTTGTCTGTGTGTTCCTCTGGATTCTTCTCGGAGTTCTATGCTCTCTGCTTAATTTTGGTGCTAGTGTTTCAATCCCCTATTGTTCTGTGTTCTTTGTTTAGGGGTTTCCCTGATATTGTTCAAAACGGGCTATATATCATTTAGTAAACTTGACTATCCACCCTATTGATTGTTTTGCATGGTGATTTTATACTGATTCTTACGAGTTCTTTTTAAGGCTGTGGTTCTTTCCTTAAAGCTGTAATTCCGTGTATTTTCCTTATAACTCTTGGCTGAGCCTGAATGGTTTCCTTATTTATGCAAAAACTTTCCATTGATTTGGTGTTGATTCCCTTGATTTGAATCTCACTCGAGGATAGCCTCACTACTTTCCTGTGATAACATCTTTACTGATTTCCTTTTATCGCTTGCCTTATTATGGGAGTGACTATGCAATTAATTGATTCTTACATTGTTTACTTAATTAGAGTATTATGTATCTAGCCTAATTTGTCTGTTCTATACTTGTTGCTTGAATTATTTCCTCAAAGCTATGTATAGTCTCTTTCCTTATTTGTTACCTGCTTATTACCGTTTGAAGTTAGCTCCCTTAATTAAGGGACTACTTGTTACACTAATTGATTTCGAGTCCCAAAATTACTGAACTAACATTGATTCCTTCCTTATTAATCATGGACTGATTCTTCTTACCTTCTATATTACTGATTCTTACCGTTTGAATAAAATCCCTTGAGTTAAGGGAGTACTTGCCTTAATTTCCTGATTAATTGATTTCGAGTTCCTCCAATTACTACTTGACTTGATTTTTACTTTATTCACTACTTGCTTTTCAACTTTATATACTCTGCCTTCACTCTTAACTGAGAGGAACACTAACACTGATAGCACACACAGACACACAGAGACTATTCTGCATTCTCTCTTGTGCTCTTTCTCTCTTTCTCTATTTTCTCTACTGCTGCTCTCTCATTCTACACACTGTTGTTGTTTCTCCATCTCTTTGCATTTTTGCTATTCCTTACTATTCGATTGGTATGCCTCTAAGTTAGTTTCATAGTATCTCTATACAATATGCTCCAGTTCCTGTTCACTTACTTACTATTCCTTATGTGTTTTATCCTGTGGTTCTATTGCCTACCCTGTAATTAGCTTAACCCCATCATGTCTTTCCCTTTGTTAAGTCTGAATATGTATCCTGCTTCCATGTGTTTCCATGTAATTGTGATTGTATACTACTATCCATCTCTTTCTCTTAGGATGTTATGCCTCCTGTTCATTCTGTGACTCTGACATGCTCATTTGTTTATAGGTTAATGTTTTCCTTACCTTGGCTTGACTATTGTTATAGACCTTCATGCATGTCTAACTCCCTAGGTTATGAACCTACCTCTATTAATACTTGAATGCTATACAATCTTGCCTCTGCCAATCTATAATATTTTTTGACAATTATGTGACAACTATATGACTACTAGGTGATAACTATGAAAACCTGTAACTTGGATCTAATGCTGATAACAAAGTCATTTGTCCCCAACCCCTTGCCCCTGTTGTGTGTGCTCTTTCACGAGTTCCCTATACTTGTTGTGCTTGTACTGCTTCTCTCTTTGATAAACTGTTTATTACTTTTTCTAAATTTATATTCAAAGTACTATTTTTTCAAACTCAAAAAATTCTCTTTTAAACTCCTCCTGGCACGTTACACTACTCTTAGAAATTAGGTCCTACCCCCTTCGTGTGAGCATTGCCTTTAGTACCCCTGAGTACTCATTGAACTTTGACACACAAGGCTGGTAACTCTACACTGCACTTGTTAAAATCTTGGCAATTTGCTTGGTGCTGGTATTGGCCAGGGATCCATTGGGCCCCTGGGAGCTTTGCCGCACCCAGGCCATGTAAGGCTATGAAACTCGAAAGGAGTGAGGCTGGGAGATTGGACCTGATTGAAGGCTTCCTATAGAATAATTTTTTATTTTCCTTTTTCATTACTGTAATTCATTTATTATTGGTTTGTAATAATTTGTAAACGAATAATTGGGGGCTGGATAGTGAATATGGGGGGTTATGCATGCTTAGTTTAATGATGGGTAGAAAACATGCTTTTAGGGTTTATTTATCTACATGTGCAATAGATAACCTGCCTAGGACATGCATCTCATGCATTAGAAATCATGATTTAGGTCCTCTACTTTCAACATGTTATTATACTCATTTCGTAACCATAATCACAGTTAATAACAAGCTAGCAAACTATCATAAAGCATTATCACTGCATTCTTCATCTAGAAACCATGTTTCTAGGATACCCCTATGTGCATTAGATATCCTGTCCTTAGGACTTCTTATCTGTTCGAATTACAGTAGTTGAACGTCTAATTAGCATGTTAATCTAGTAATCTAGTTAAAATATGGCTAAGTGGTTTAAAACGCTTCTGCAAGTATACTATCCTGCGTGTCTACTCAGAATCAAATATGCATGTTCACCCTTCAAAACGGATAGGCAATGTATACGACGCCTAGGCAAACTTTAGGCCTAATGCGTATTAAAATCAAATCAATTATGTTCTACTAGTTTAGTCAGCCTCTCTTAACCTTTTTGAACTCTGCTGCTCCCATTCTTGATTTTGCCTCTCTGAAGTTCACTCTACTTTTTATTAAGACTCCTACTCTATATTTTTAGCAAATCATGAAGTCGTGCATTTGCTAACCCCGAAGATTTTATGGTTCTTGCACTAATATGTTTTCTAACTGCTGGGTTGTAAAGTTACTTCACTCCGCTCTAATCGTGCCATTTCGAATCCTTGCTCTGTAAACCTGCTATTTTTTTATACAATTTACCATTCTTTTTGTCATGACCCAAATCTCGATTCAGGTCGCGATGGCGCCCAACAGCGAGGTTAGGCCAGCCAATATAGAAACACTAAGTGTTACCATTCCAGTTACACAAATTTCATCTTTTAACCAATTTTAAACAGATATAGACATAATAATGGCGGGTGATGTGAAATAAAACTACAAGTGTGGAAAAATCCACCAATAGGCATGTCGCATAACATATGTACATCCAACAACCAAAAATATACACTACGTGTGTGCCAGGAACTAGTGTCACGAGTGTCACGGGCAACTACTGAATATACAATGACTAAAATATATATACAGAGTCTCAGTCCGAATGAAATAGACAGAGAATATGACAAAAGAAAACTCCAGGGGGCTTCCAGGAAGTCGCCAAGAGGAGCAGCTCACCGTGAAGTATATTTAGTCAGTCAGTACCTAGCCCCGGCCTGATAATCCGAAATACCAGCCTCAGGACCTATATAGTCAAGTATAGAAGAAAAGAAGGTGCAGCATGAGTACATATATAAATATGTACCCAATGAGTATCCCGTCTAATCTCGAAGAAGTAGTGACGAGAGGTCGACTCGATACTCACTAAGGTCCAACAGTAATAATGTAAAGCAGGATGTAAGGAAAACAATAGACATGTAAACAATGCACCTCAATTGTAAAGAGATTACAGAGTTTCCAAATAAATATCGACAACAGTATCAACTTCCCTGTCTCTCTTTTCCCATCCACCTGGCACGTCATAAGTCAGGAATTCAGCACCAAACAGTCATGCGCACATAAGTGTAAAGCAACCGGCTAGAGTCAGGAGGAAGAATAGATATGCACTGCCAGGGATCGACCGGCCCGTACCATGAGTGCATGCTTATAATGTAAGCATATCAAGAAGAGCTATGCACTGACGGGGATCGACCGGCCCGTACCATGAGTGCATGCTTACCAAGAGTCCAACTACGCACTGCCGGGGATCGACCGGCACGTACAGTGAGTGCGTCTATCAGTGTGATCACATTGTATCATAATGTAACTTCGTCCATGCACTGCCGGAGATCGACCGGCCCGTACCATAAGTGCATTCTCAAATAAATCCATGTGCACTGCCGGGGATCGTCCGACCCGTACCGTAAGTGCACTATAAATCCGCCGTGGCGCACGGCCCGCTCTTGTAAGAGTGAAGGAATTCATATGCCGCTCGCGGAATGTAATTTACGAGGCGGCTATCATGCACACACAAATGTAAAGTTCAATTCATCACAATCCTTCCCAATTATTAAGTAAATGAAAGCTCAGGGAGACAGTAGTATATCAAGCATGAATTTAAGCATATACTTCAATTTAAGGCAGAATACATGGCATGTTGTGGTCCTACACTAGCCGGACATAACAATAGTAGTTGCTACGTACGGACTCTCGTCACAAGGTACGCACGTAGCCCCCAAATACAAACATACAACACATAGAACACCTATGGGGACAATTTCCCTCTTACAAGGTTAGAAAGGAGACTCACCTCGTGACGATATCACCCATCGGATCAAGGATGCGCCCGAATCTCCGAAATCTACTCTCGACGGCTCACAACTAGCCAAACATGGTGTAATTGAATCAATATCAGTCCAAAGAAGGAGAATTAACAAGAAATTCCAAAATTTAGCATTATTGAAGGAACCCATTACCCCAAGCCTAAGGATCATGATTATGTGATTTATACATGAATTCTTAACAAAATTAGATAATTCACCAAATTCTCAAAAGTCCCAATTTACTACCCTAAAACCAAATTTTCCTATAATTTGCAGCTAATTCCCTTGGCAAATTCGTGAATTAAACTAGAAAATGGGGTGGAATTACTTACCTCTACTGGAACTGATCGCGGACAGGTTTTTCCCAAGCTCCTAAGCCCTTTAATGGAGTTTTGAATGTAAAAAATGAAGAAGAACTCGAGTTTGGCACTTATATACTGCTGGCTACAGCGACTTCCGCACCTGCGGCCCTTGAACCGCACCTGCGGCCTGGGGCTCGCACCTGCGGAAATAGGACAAAGGGGCTGGGGTCGCACCTGCAGAGGGGTTTCCTCACCTGCGGACCCGCTCCTGCGGAAGAAGTTCCGCACCTGCGGAAGAACAGGTACCCCTGGGTTTTTGCACTTGCGAGGCTGGGATCGCAGGAGCGGTCCCGCACCTGCGGCTGGGCAACCGCACCTGCGGTCACACCAGCAACAGTACACCAGCAGTTGTTTTGGCTGATTTTTGGCCTCATGTGGTGTTCGGGAGGCACCTGGGCCCACCCGAGACCCCGTCCATATATACCAACAAGTCCTAAATCATAAAACGGACTTGCTCGATCCCTCGGAACACTCAAAACATTGCTAAAACTCAAAATCACATCCCAAAACCCCTGAATTCATAACTTAAGACTTCCAAGTTCTAGAATTCCTATAACGATACGACGAACTGACCTATACAACTTAGAATGACTTCAAATTTTTCAAATAAGTTATAAATGACTATACGGAACTATTCTCGATCTTGGAATTCCGTTAGGACCTCGATAGGATAAAATCATGTCCCAACCCAAATTTTAAACATAAGGAAATCCTGATTCCCATTTTGGGCGCCGAAATTCTCCCGGGTCATTGAAAACCCGAGCCGAACATACGCCCAAGTATGAAATCATCATACGGAGCTACTGGAGCTTTCAGAACTCGATTCTGAGGTTGTTTGCGCAAAATTTTGACCGAAGTCAAACTTGGCAAAATACGCCAACCTTAAGGAACCAAGTGTTCCTAAACCACTCAAATAATTCTGCAATCCCGAACCACCCGCTCCCGCAAGTCATAAATCACGAATAGCCGCTAAGGAAGGTTTCATCTAAGGGAACAGGATCCTAATACGCAAAACGACCGGCTGGGTCGTTACTCTTTTACTATAATTCTCTTTTTAACTACTACTCTTTGTTAAGCTACTGCATTTTAGTCACTTCTCTTTTAAAATCACTATATCACTACAAACCATGCTTTAATGATTTTCATCTATATTTTTCTGGAAACTTTAAATCCCAGCATATCTTCTAAATCTTACCGTTGTCTCTAAAACAACTGCATTTCTGAAAATCAACCGTTTCCTGAATTACTCAATTTAAGTTGAATTGTCTACTTCATCGCTAAGTTTTTTTTTCAAAGCAGATCCTTTTGAAACTTACTGTTTCACTTTAAACTCCTGTTTTTAAACTCTCGTCTTTGAGACCTTAAATGTGTTTGAGATGTGCTACTTACGTGTTTACTTGTGGAGGGATATGTGAGCCCCGTATCTGCCCTTATGTGTTCCCCATATCTGTAGTCCTATTTGTTTTACATGTCGCTTAGAATTTTATCCTTGTAAACCTAGGAGTTCAGCCTAGTACTCACCTTGTAGGATTAGTAGTCCTAAATACCCTCCAGGACTTATAGAATGGGATGGGTAATAGCACGCAATAAGCATTCGTGACCGACACACGCGTTTTAAATAACCTTCACGGGGTGGGAAGGGTAGAATACGGATATGATGAACGGTGCGCTAATACCACGTGTAGCCGCCTCTTCGAGGTGTGACATACCAGGTATTGCATTGATATGATCCGTATTACTTTAAACCTAGGACAGTTCTTTTCAAATGTTTGTTCTAATGCTTTCTCCAAAACTTTTAAAGATTTTCATGCTTGTTTGAAATCCCCTCTTATATGAACCTTACTTGCTATTTGTTCACCATCCAAATTCACAAAACTTCTTGGTTGGGACCCACAATTGTGGATCTTGAGGGGTTCCTAACACCTTCCCCTTGGGATAATTTCAAGCCCTTGCCCAATTTCTGGTAATGCAAACCAGTTCATGAGTTATCAACTCTAGGTTCCCTAACGCACCATAAAAATCGTTAGGTGGCGACTCTTCCTTAAACCCTTCCTTTTAAGGAGTTTTCCTGAATGTCATAGAACCCGATCTCTCTGTACCTAACCCGTGCAATTGAAAAAGGGGGCGCGACATTGGTGAGGATTCTTGTTGAAACGGAACTGGTTCAAAGTCAACTTGATAGGTTTTGAAAAGATTTTGAGTTTGGGAAGAGTTCTGCTCATGATTTAATTATTAGTATTTTAAAGTGTGCAGAGTGTAGAACACATACCTCGCCTTTCAGATGAACCAGCACGATGAACCAGGTTCATAATTTTAGAATCCTCTTGATCAAGCCTCAATTTGCAAAGATAGAAAATATTTCATTAGTGATCAGTGATTCATATCAAAACATGGCCTAAGAGTATACTTTTCACATTATTAGACTGATCAATTGTTAATCTGATTATTTACACTAGTTTCAGACTTTTCTAGCCAATTTTTATATTTTTTTTGTTTTCATTTTTTTTTCATGTACTTACATTCTGAACTTGTTCAATCAGGTGATCTTAATCATCCCTAATAGCAATTTGTTCCTTTCAAAATTCTCTCTACTCAGTGCTTTTGTAAAGATATTTGAATGGTTTCACAACCAACTGGTTACTCCTTCAAGTTCCTTCAATGCTTTGTTGTTGTGGTACATGATCAGGCAAAGGTTCTAGTGAGGTTTGGGAATTAGTTTGTTCAGTTCCCCCTGTAATGTTGCTCGGGATGGATGAACCTGTTCCATCACCTATTCCTTCCTCCAGTGTTGCTCCAGTTTGGACTGAGTTTCTGACCAGCCCAATTTCTTCATCATCTTGTTCCTTACCAACCCCAATGATTTCACCTTTCATTCCATTTCCAAAGGAGACATTACCTCCATTGAGGTCCTAAAGTGAAAGGAACTAGTCCTTGTTGCCAGTCATGTGTTTTGACCAGCTACTATCCATGTACCATATTTGGCTACTACCTTTCACTTGAACCTACAAAAGAAAATCAGGGGTTAGTCTTAGGAACCCAAACTAGTTTGGGTCCCTTTCTATAAGCAAAAGGATGAATTAAATTCTTTTTAGCACAGCTTGGTAGCCAATTGTTCCCTCGAACAAAAGTTTTGTTCTTTTGACTGGCCTTTTCTTTTGAATTACATTCACTTTTAAAGTGACCAGTCTTACCACAGTGAGTACAAATCTTGTTCACGGGAAGAGTGAGGTACTTTCTTTTAGGATCCCACTTAGGTAGCGGATTCCCAAAGCCAAGTCCTCTTCTATTACTACTATGATGTTCCTGTAGCCATGTCAAAGCATCAGAGGACCTTTTTCATTTTCTAGTTCTATCCAGTTCATGCTTGACCTTGCTTAGATCCTCCTTAAGGACTCTTATCTGCTCATCTCTTTTGTACAACTCGTCTTTCATTTTTCCTAGGTTTTTTTCTAATGTGAGTTTTGTGTGATCAGCTTTGTTTTTACTTGTTCCTAATTTCATTTTTAGATTTTCAGATCTTAGCTCTAGGACAGTGGTGTCAAGTTCATGAACCTAGTTCTTTAACTCAGCATTTTTACTATCACTTTCACTAGCCCTAAGTTCCAGATTTTTGCACTTAGCTTTAAAAATCACACACTCCTTAGACAGTTGTTTCTTTTCATTGTTTAGATCCTTAGATTCATCAATGAAATCCAGGAGTAACTCAGATAGCCTTTCTTTAGACAAAAAATTAATCTTGTCTTTGAGATGAATTATACTTACCTCAAATTCCTCATCAGATTCTCCAGTTACCATAAGTGCTTGTTCATATCCATCTTCATCCTCTGAATCTTCATCTGAGCTTTCTCCCCAGGCAACAACCATAGCCTTTGTTGATCCTTTGTTCTTCTTGGGTTGAACTTGTTCCTTCTTCCTGTTCCTTCGTTTAGTTCTTTCCTTCTTCCATTCAATTTCCCGTTGAGGGAAGTTTTTGATGTGGTGATCAGTCTTGCCACACTTGTAACACCCCTCATTGGTTTGTTTTTCAGGAACCCTTGGTTTGTTGTAGCTTCCACTTCTTGAAGGAACATTTGCTCTCATTAGGTACTTATTGAAGTCCTTTGTGATCATGGTCATTTCATCCTCCTCCAGATCAGCTCCTTCAGTGATTCTGAGTGGCAGACTCCTTTCCTTCTTAGGACCATCCATCTTCATAGTCTGCCTTCTAAGTTCATAGGCAGTGAGATTTCTAATCAGTTCATCCAGCCTAAGAGTTGCAATGTTCTTAGATTCCTAAATGGCTGTAATTTTTCTTTCCCAAGAGTTTGGCAAGACCCTTGTCAAAATTTTCTCAACCTTGTCTTCTTCAAGAATGACCCATCCAAGAGACTTGAGTTCATTGGTCAGTGTAGTGAACCTTGTATACATCTCTTGGATGTTCTCTCTTTCCTTCATGGTGAAATTCTCATATTGAGAATATAGTAGAGTTCCTCTTGACCTCTTCACTTGAGGTGTCCCGTCATGAGCCACTTGCAAAGTGTCTCAAATTTCTTTGGTAGTGGTACAGCTTTGAATTCTGCTATACTCATCTAGACCGAGTCCACACACAAGCCACTTCTTGGCCTTAACGTTTTTCTCCCACTTTCTCAAATCCTCAGCAGTGCAGTCAGCTCTAGTCTTTGGCACATCTACTCCTTCAGCAGTCTTCTTCATGGTGGATAAAGGACCGTCAGTGACTATATACCATAGTTTATAGTCTTCTCGAATTAAGTGATCCTCCATCCTATTCTTCTCGTATTAAGTGATCCTCCATCCTGTTCTAAACTTGTTTCATGTTATCCTGATTTTCTAAATGACAAACACTATATTTTGGTTAACTAGGACCTCACTCCTATGCTAACATGTTTTCAATATGCCTTGGTTCATTTGCTATTTTTTCTTTCTGTGATAATCAATGTATGTATCCCTCCATTATGTCCAAGTATTGATATGGCCTTAGGTTAGACTTGACTTAATTCAGACCTTTAAATGTCAACTAGTGCAACCTAGGTATGTATCTAACTTGTTTTCCTTTTCCTATGATTTTTTTCTATGTGATGCTTTGTTATTGAACCATGCTGAATTTTGTTAGTGTACTTGACTAGTTGTGATGTATGTTCATTTTGGAATTTCAGTCCATTCTCTTTACTTGTTACCCTGGTATTCTAAATTCCTATTCTTAGCCGGCTGAAGGCCAAGGCTACCTAGGTTCTTTGTTTGCCTCCCTAGTGTAAGCACTGCTCAGGGTCCAATTGAGTCCCTTGTGAACTCTAACACACTAGGTCTTGGCCTTTGACACTCCTTTTAACCTCCAAACTATCCCTAACTCTCTACTTCTACCATGTAATGTGTTTTATGTTGGTTGTTCGAAGTGATGCAACACTTGGTGTTGGGGCTCATTGAAAGGGGTCTGAACTCCCATATGGATCTGTGTTCGTGTGGTTCTTTGTTGAAGGCCTAAGTGTGCTATGTCAGAAGTATTGAAGGCCCAGCAGGGCTGGGTATTAGTTGTTCTATTTGGGCATGCTATATGCCTATAATAATACCTTTTGTATAAACGATTGGGTGTTAGTAAAAGAGGATGGGGTAGATTCTAATTCTAATGTGTGATGGGTAGACAACACGCCTATATGATTGAATGGTGCACTTGCTCTATGTTATTCATTCCATGTGCACACTGTAGAAATCATGCCATTAGGAAAAACACATACTTGCACTACTTGATTGTTGGAAAACATGCCTCAGCGTCTCTGTTGCTATATGTTATTAGAAAACCTTCCCATAGGAAATAAATATTCTGGAACTTCTTGCTAATTCGTATTACTGCAACATATCCACTAGAGATCATGCCTATAGGATTTTAATCACGTCACTTGTTCTTGTATTGCATTATTTAACCTAGAGAATCTACCTATAAGGTTTAACAACAAAAATCAAACTCCCAAATGTCAATCGTTAGAAATCCTGCCTATAGGATGCCACTTCTCGCCTTAATAGTTGGTAATGACACCCTTTTAAACACTATTCATCACTCACTAATAGTTGAGGATTTTGCCTTCTCAATAATCAGTGTGTAATAACCTATGCAACCCTGTCTACAAATCTCGTTGGTTTTCTGAAACTACTTGCATGCCTTGGTGCCTAATACCTAGAAATCATGCCTATAAGGAGTTAAGTTATTTAATCTCAAACTGCCTAACATGAAATTTTGCTTCGCGTGCATTTGGTGTCTAATTGCGGAGGCTAATTTGAGCCTTTAACTGGCTATATGTGAAGTCCAACATGTTTTGTATGTCGCCTTGTTTTTTTACATTTTTTGAGTAGCCTAAGTTAAAGTCTAGAATCACCAAAAATAGAGGTCTAATGCCTACTGATCCATATGTATGGGACGGGTAGTGCACCCATAAGGTACGATTTATAATTGAATTAGTGTGCTTTAGGTAATAACTTAAAGATAGTAATCGGGTAGCAGGAGATGATAGTCTGTGCCCGCTGGATAATACGAGTAACACCCAATCTTGAGGGAGTTGCGAAGTATTATTTATGTTGCACGGGGTGATCCTTTAGGCTAAAAAATTTAGGACCCCTCCCTATCTTATTCCTTTTATTTTAATCAGGTGTTTGTACTTACTCAAAGTCTCTTAATAATAAAAATTTCTCAATCTTCTTGCTTTCTATATCTTTGTTTATCCAACTAATTCATATAATTCAAGTTCGGTCGGAACCCACAATTTTGGACCTCGAAGAGTGCCTAACACCTTCTCTTCCAGGTAATTTCAAGCCCTTACCCGATCTCTGGTTATGAAAACTAGTCAAACCTGAGTCATATGTAAAATAGGTGCCCTAACGCACCTTAAAACCGTTAGGTGGAGGCTTTCCTCTTTTAATACTCCTTTAAAAGAGTTGTCACATGTCGAAACCCGATTTCGCGAGAAAAAGGGGCGCGACAGCATTGCCACTCTGCTGGGGATATTTACGCTCTTACCATAGAGAATTTGGCTTATATAAATTAGTTTTCTTTGATGAACGTGCTTCCTTTTCTTTTATTTGATGCCACATGCACATGTCGCTTCTATGTACCTTTTATTACTGCATGCACATCCCTCCCCCATTCTCCCTTTATTTGAATTTGTAGTAATATACAAATCCTTTCTCTTCTCCGCCCTTCCTTTCTAAAATTGGTTATAATATGCGTATCCCTTTTTCAAGTCGTATTTATTTGCTCTAAGTTGCTTTTAAAACTGCTACATCATGTCTCTCCCCATCCCTACTTCGTCGCTTACTTTATTACAATTCCCATATTACACGAACTAACTTCTTCTTGTTTTTCTTTATTTTTATGTCTATTATGTTTCCTCTTAATAATGCATTTATTGATTTCACATGTTTTATCATGCCAATACTTGACAACGTGTTATTTACCTTTGCATAAAGCATGCTCCACATCATATTCCACTCGGGCCCAATTAATACCATAGCGGCGCTTGATAAGTGTTCGCGCTCTTCCGAAATTACCCTTTAAATTTGGAAAGGCTTATTTGCGATAAAACTAGTCGATCAGCGATGCAGTTGACGATTTCGTATTTTTTCCTCTCAAGTTGTCCACTTGAGGGTACCAGTCTATACTCTTCTAGAAACCCCAATCCAATATCAATTGTGCATGCATCATGTCAAACCTAGTATGGGTTAGAACACTGTTCGCGTGATAATCCGCCAAGGCAAGCCTCGTCCAAAGTCTGACGGGATTTCCATAATCCCAATGGACACCATCATGATATGTGCATTATTTGGAGAAAACATGCCGATATGTTGATCGTTAATGTATGAATAGTCAAATCCGGAGGGAGAAAGGGCTAACTCTATTTGT
The DNA here is from genome assembly GCA_005239495.1 of Nicotiana undulata. NCBI lineage: Eukaryota > Viridiplantae > Streptophyta > Magnoliopsida > Solanales > Solanaceae > Nicotiana > Nicotiana undulata. The sequence goes on from MDKH01231068.1 coordinate 29,994, forward strand.
TTTGCAGCAAATGAGGCATGAAATCCCCAGGTTTGGTATGGTTCAAAACATCCTACCTTTGCTGCTTGATTAGTGGAAAAACCTCTCACCTAGTGACAAGAACCATGTGAACAGGGTCCTCAGAAATTTACCTTCTTTATTGGACATTCGGCCAAATAATGCATTGATTGAGGTCGCCACTATGTTTTGGGATGAGAAGAGAGTTGTCTTCCGTTTTGGTGACATAGAAATTACTCCTCTTAGAGGAGATATGAGGCTTCACTAGTCTCCCATGGGACATTCCTGGTTTGTTGGTACCGGAAAAGCGCACTCCTTTCAAGAAAAATGATGAGTTACTCTGTCTGAAGAAATCATACATACCATTTGAGTTCCTTTATGAACGTTACGGGCATAACAAGTCATACCGCATTCACCATGATGAACTTGCCATTACTTCTGTGGGTTTGTCACACCGCTGGGTTATTGTATTCATTGTCTATTTTTTGGGGATGCTGATATTTCCAATGAAGGGGGAAAGGATCTACACTCGCCTAGCCATGGTCGCTAGAACTTTAATGGTGGGATTTGAGGGACATACTTACACCATCATCCCTATGATCCTGGCTGAAATGTACCAGGCTCTAGATCACTGCAAAAAAAAGAGATGGGGCACTTCGAGGGTGCAATCTCTTACTGCAGCTATGGTTATTAGAACATTTTCAAAGAGGTGAATATCGTCAAGAACTTTTGCGACGACCGCTGAATGACCACATAGCCTACCATCATCCGAAAAGAATGACATTTATCCCTGATAGGTTTGCGTAACCTGTAAATGTTGTGATCTAGGTACATTTCTTTAGCAACTTGACTGACAGAAAGGTATATTGGATGTTCGAGTGGTTCCCTAATGACGAGTTCATCATTAGGTCAAGAGAAACCACTCATCTAGTATTGATTGGGTTAAGAGGAATCTATCCTTATGCTTATATAAGGGTAATGAGGTAAGTCGGGAGAAAGCAGGTTATACCTCGGGTTTCCAACATGGTCCAGTATAAAGCAGACATTAAGGTGAACGCCATTACAATCAAATTTGAGGTACATCATATGTGGAATCAAAAGGTCATTGTGGAGAGAGATACCATCGAGCCAAACAGGTATCATGTCGGCCATGTGTGCTTCTATCTATCATGAATGGTGGATGATGTAGCAGGGCATGTCAAGCCGGGGATTAATCTGAAAAATAGGGTTATAGACGACGTCGCTGAAGCACAAGTCAAATATAGGATGTTACGCAAGATGGTTTTTGAGTATGAAGCCAGGCATTTGGAACAACATAAGGTGGATATGGAAGCAATCAATGAATGGAAAGAAATCACTACTAAATCAATAGAGAGGCTGGAATATTTGGAGCAAGGGTTGATAGAGCTTGAGGGGAAGATGAGGAAAAGGATCTCGGATTGTCAGAATGAAGAGGGCAATGAAGGAGGTCATCTAGCGAGGGTTTATCTGTTGTTGGACATGCGCGACCTGGGGAACTTGATTGATGGAGCCAAGAAGGCCAAGCATGGAGAAGGTCCCTCTGGGACCAAATAGATTAGGAACAATGTTTTACTGCTTTCTAGATTTGTTTTAGACTTTGATTGTAATAAGGCGAATGCCATTAGTAACTCTTTTCTCATTATTGTCGTTTTAGAGAGATTTGGTTCATTTTCACATTAATGAAATGACGCAGTTATTGGCATCAATTCTCTCCAAATCTATATGTCCCTTAGGCCTACCCCGGGCACAACGAGGTCCCTCAAATTAGGATGCGAATTTATAATTCCGCAATACATGTTTAAATATCACAAACATCCTTATAATACTCCTTACTTACTTGGTTACCTTTTGTTTTCTTTTCTTTTGTTTATTCCCATTCCCTAAGGTTGGTTCGTGCAAGATGGAATCATCAACATATCATACCAGATCCAGAGGTCCTCCACCTCCTCCTCCACCAAGTGATCCCAAGAACAAAGGAAAAGCCAAAATGGATAACATGAGCGGTTTTAGGAAAGATAACACTACTCATAAAGAAAATGTTGAAACTTCGGATGGTCGGAGTACTCCAGCGCAGAACGATTCGGTCTTGTGGTTGGAACATAAAATACTAGAGTTACAAGGAGAGCTTGAGGAGGTCCGGAACATGGCAAACCTTTCCCTCACCCTAAACGTTCCCGACATCAACTAACAAAATGCTCAAAACCCAGCACCTCCCCAAAACACACAAAACCAACACCCACAAAATCCTCCTGCACCTCATCAATATGCCACACCTCCTCAAAATCACAATCCTCCACCAGTACCTACCCCTCCACAACATCATCACCATCCGACTCAGTATCCACAAACCACCACATATCACACTCCTCAAAATGCACCATAACCTATCCCTAACCCCCAAAACTCAACCAACGAAGACCATTATACCTAGATTCCTGGAGTTCACCAAAGCAACCCCATATACGTGGAAACATTACCCCACAACCCACAATAGACATTGTATACACCTGAATCCGCTGAGAAGGACCTGCTCATTAAGAACATGGCAAAAAAGCTCAAGAAGCTTACCGGTAGATTTCAAAGTGTCGAAGGTGGTAAAGATATCGAGGGTTTAAATTATGAAAATTTGTGTATTCATCCAAATGTAGAACTGCCAGAGGGTTACAACCCCCCTAAGTTCGAAATGTTCGACGGGACTGGTGATCCGAAGGTACATTTGAGAACGTATTGTGACAAGCTTGTAGGGGTGGCAAGGATGAAATAATCCACATGAAATTGTTCAGGGGGAGCCTCACTGGAGACGCCCTGTCTTGGTACATCAGTCAGAACCCAAAGAAATGTGTTAATAGGGTGAGCACGGCTTCAGATTTTATTGACCAGTTCAAGTTTAATACGGAAAATGTGCCAGAAGTTTTCTACATTCTGAATCTTAAGAAAAAGCCAATGGAAACTTTCCCCGAGTATGCTACTCGGTGGACGTCTGAATCTGCAAAAGTAAGGCCAGTACTGGAAGAAAAACAAATAAATAAGTTCTTTGTCCCAGCTCAGGATCCACATTATTACGAGAGACTAATGGTTATTGAAAATAATAAATTTCCTGACATCATCAAATCGAGGGAAAGAATAGAGGGAGGGATTAAGACTGGAATTGTGACAAATTTCGAAGTGCTCCAAGCTACAAACAAAGCCTTACTGTTCGGTGATGGTGGCCCAAGGTCCAAAGTTCCTCTTACATACCAAACACCCACACCCATATATCTGCATTCACCTGCCAAATACTAACAACTTGTCGCCACTTACCATACTTGCAACGCTCAGCGAACATACTACCATTCACCACCAGCACTCCAAAACTACCAAAAACCTAGACCAAATTTCGACCACAGACCGCCCGCACAATATACCCTAATTGCGGAACCCATAAATCAACTGTAAAAGAGACAGAACAGTGCGGGTTATGTCACTCCCATTCACGTTGTTGTTATGGAAAATTTCTCTCAGTGGATTAATCAAAATAAGACATGTGCCTACCACTCAGGCATGAAGGGTTATACTATTGATGAATGTCGCACTTTGAAGGGTGAGATTCAGACATTTATTGACACCAAAGTTATACAAAAAAAGAGGTTACACCTAATGTCCGTAAAAATCCTTTCCCGGATCATAGGGCGAGGGGGTAAATGTGATAGAAATCGATGAAGAATGGGATCCGAAATGATCAATTGGACTCATTCGTGAAGGGGATAATCCTAAAATACGTCTAGTCACTCTCACACCTATCGTGGTACAGAATCAGTCACCGATTGAGGTTGAGGTAGCCACACCAACTCTGTTTGAGGTCAAAGTGACAACACCCTTAGCCGCGCCAAATCTGTTTGAGGTTGAAGTAACAACACCCTTCACCTTGACGGTAGCACCTACGTCATCCTTTAAGTATAATGTTATACCCTGGGATTATGTTGCGGAATCAAGAAGGAAAGGGAAATCAAAAATGGAGGAAGCAAGTGTAGCGCAAGGCGGGACTAGAACTGGTAGGGTTTATGCGCCCGATCATTTGGGAGGAACAAGCAAAGAAGCCGCTTCTAAGTCGCATGTCATTGAGACTGGCCCAGATGATCTTTGGAGAAAGGTGCATACAAGGGAATATTCTATGGTTGACCATCTAAACAAAACCCATGCTCAAATATCCATTTTATCACTGCTGCAGAAATTTGAGGCGCATAGGAATGCCTTGATGAAAGTGTTGAATGAAGCCTGTGTACCCAATAACATTACCAGTGGGGAGCTTGCCAATATGGTGGGGAAAGTTTTGGAAAGACACAAGATCACTTTTCAAAGAGACGATATGCCGCCAGAAGGACTGAGTCACAATATACGGGGGTTCAAGTTTCAACATCTATCCATTAACTACTTTGAAAAGGTTGGGTAAGGGTCTGCATGAGATACAAGCAGGGAGTATGAACGTGAAAGCATTGGATGGATCCCAAAGGGCCACGATTGGGGAGACCAACCTCTATTTACATATGGGCCCGACCTGGTTTGACGTCGAATTTCAAGTATTAGACATATCCTCCACATACAATCGACGCCTCTACTCTACATGAGGCCATGAAGTTCGAATGGAACCATCAGGAAGTAATCATCCATGTGGACGGAAGTAATCCCATTTATGCCAATCAAATTGTTCCAGTTGTCGAGAATAGAAAGAATTTGGATGGAGAAACATATCATCGCATCGAGCGTGTCAACACAATTGAGAAAAATAAATGGTGGAGCAGCAAGATAGAAAGTATATTGGCATGTACAGGGTATGAACCCGACAAGGGTCTCGGTAAGAATCTCCAGGGTATCACTAAACCAATACAGCCAAAGCGTCACGGCACAACCTTTGGGATTGGGTATAAGTATACCTGGCACGATTACAACAATTGGTGACCTCCATGGAGTGTTTCTTATTACCCTCTAGAGCAGCCGGTACCATATTTGAGCCTGTCATTTCATCTAGTCGGCATGATGTAGGGATCTGAAGAAGACGAAGTTCTAGCTGGCATAAGGAATCTGTTCTTGGAAGATGAAGACATGGACTGTAGTGCAATAGTCGAGGAGGAGGAGAAAGACGGCCTTGTCATTCAAACAATGGAGAAAGGATCTGTTCTCAAGAATTGGACTCCTACACCATCAAGGGCTCGTCGAGTTCCTGGGTAGCCAGGAAATTAGCATTATTTACTATAACATCAACAACAACATTCCTAGTAAAATCTCACTAGTGGGGTCTGGGGAGAGTAGAGGGTACACAGACCTTACCACTACCCCGAAAAGGGTAGAGAGGATATTTCCCAGAGACTCTCGGCTCAACAAGAGAGACAATAATATCATAAAAAAACAAAGAAAAGGAATGCAACAATAAAAGATGCAATAAAGAAAATAACAACAACGAATAAGTGAAAGAACAATAACACAAAACTATTCAAAACAACAATGTGACCACAACATAGACCGCTATCAATCCTAAACAAAACTCTGTCAGACTACCCGGTACAAAGATGGAAGAAATGTCGACTATCCCCTAGCCTACCACCCTAATGCTCGACCTTCACACGTTCCTATCAAGAGTCGTGTCCTAAAAAATCTGAAGTCGCGACATGTCCTGCCTAATCACCTCTCCCCAATACTTCTTAGGCCTCCCTCTACCTCTTCTCATACCTGCCAAAGTCAACTCCTCACACCTCCTAAGTTGTGTATCTAGGCTTCTCCTCCGCACGTGTCCGAACCATCTAAGTCGCGCTTCCTGCATCTTGTCATCCAAAGGAGCCACGCCCACCCTCTCTCGAATATCTTCATTCCTAATCTTATCCAACCAAGTGTGCCCACACATCCATCTCAACATCCTCATTTCTTCTACTTTCATCTTCTGGATATGTGAATTCTTGACTGACCAACACTCAGCTCCACACAACATGCCCGGTCTAATCACCGCTCTATAGAACTTACCTTTTAGTTTCTGTGGCACATACGCTAACTCAATTGCATCCACTCCACCCCAATACGGTGCGTAACATCCCCGTCCATCTCCCAATCTCCTAGAATAATTGGCCCCAAGTAATTAAAACTTTCTCTCTCGAGGATGACCTATGAGTCAAGCCTGACTTCCACATCCGCTTCCCCGTTCACGTCGCTAAACTTACATTCCACATATTTCATCTTAGTCTACTCAACTTGAATCCTTTAGACTCCAGGGCCTGCCTCCATATCTCCAGTCTCCCATTCACGTTGCCTCGCGTCTCATAAATCAGAACTATATCATCAGCGAACAACATACACCATGGCACCTCTCCTTAGATATGGTGTGTCAATGTTTCAATCGCCAGAGCAAATAAGAACGGGCTGAGTGCAGATCCTTGGTGTAACCCCATAACAACCGGGAAAGGATCTGAGTCACCTCCCACAGTCCTAACCCGAGTCATAGGTCCATCATACATATACTTTATCGCCCTAATGTAAGCCACCGGCACACCTTTCACCTCCATACACCTCAAAAGGACGTCCCTAGGAACCTTGTCATACGCCTTCTATAGGTCAATAAACACCATATGCAAATCCCTTTTCCTATCCTTGTATAGTTCCACCAACCTCCTGATAAGGTGGATAGCTTCCGTCGTAGAATGACCTGGCATGAAATCGAACTGATTTTCGGACATAGACACTGCCCTCCTTATCCTCCCTTCCACCACCCTCTCTCACACTTTCATGGTATAACTTAGTAACTTGATACCTCTATAGTTGTTACAATTTTGGATATCCCCTTTGTTCTCGTACACCGGAACCATTTTACTCCACCGCCGTTCATCTGGCATCCTCACTATGATTTGCACTATGTTATCTCTTAGCTCCAAAGACTGGTTATGTACCCTATATCATTTTAACATGTTAACTTTGTACTTCAATATTGTGGTTATATGTTATTTTTGCATTTTGTGTTTAGACAATGCCCTAACTCTATGGAAACGCCCCCCCCCCCCCCCCCCCCCCCCCCCCCTCTCCCTTTTGCTTGAACGAACTTTTATTGAGCCCTGTGTACTGGAATGCTCTTTAATGCTGCCTTAAAACCTGTTCTAAACTTGTTTCATGTTATCACGATTTTCTGTAGGACAAACACTCTAGTTTGGTTAACTAGGACCTCACTCCTATGCTAACATGTTTTCAGTATGCCTTGGTTCATTTGCTAGTTTTCCTTTCTGTGCTAATCAACTATGTATCCCTCTATTATGTCCAAGTATTGATATGGACTTAGGTTAGACTTGACTTAATTTAGACCCTTAAATTTCAACTAGTGCAACCTAGGTATGTTTGCAAACTTGTTTTCCTTTGCCTATGATGTTTGTCTATGTGATGTTTTGCTACTGAACCTTGCTGAATATTGCTGGTCAACTTGACCAGTTGTGCTGTATGTTCATTCTAGAATTTTTTTCCATTCTCTTTACTTGTTACCCTGGTATTCTGAATTCCTATTCTTAGCCGGCTGAAAGCCAAGGCTACCTAGGTTCTTTGTTGGCCTCTCTAGTGTGAGCAATGCTTAGGGTCAAATTGAGGCCCTTGTGAACTCTGACACACTAGGGTGTCACGCCCCAAAACCAAGGGACGAGACCAGCGCCTAATCGGATGAACCCCGCCAAGCGGACCTGGGTTGTCTTCCCTACCCATCGCATTACCCCGTGATCATAATGTACATTTTATAAGGAAAACAACAGAAATGGAATCAAAGCATGCTTTTACAACATAAGTCCATTTTTCCTCTTTTAACATTTTCAACATTTAACCTTCCCAAAACATACATTCTAAAATACAACATTCCCGATACGGGATCATGATTACGAACGAGTACGACAGCTACCCAAAATCCATATATATACAACCCACACAGTGTCTACGGAGCCTCTAAGAGTACGAACAGTATACGTAGACTTGCCGGCGACAAGGCCCCGACTATACCTCAAAAGAAGACGACATAAACAAAATGAGCCAACATGAACTACACACGGCCCCGACAAGAAGTGGGGCTCACCAAGACTGCTGAGAAGATGGAGGGAAGGCACCACTATCGGCGATCGGAGCTACCTGCTATGGAACCACCTACATCCATATAAAAGATGTAGCGCCCCCCACAAAAGGGACGTTAGCACCATTGAGTAGTACTAGTATGTATGAACGAACCTACTTCAGATAGGATAAACAATAACAGTCAAATATGAGAAGAGGCATCATACAACAGTACACTGAAACATGGAAAATCACCACAAGAATTACCACATCCCACATCACATTTTTCCATCTTTTGGTTAATGTACTTTTAAGTTTCATCTTGTTATTATTATTACTGATCCACCGTGTCTTTGTCAAACGGAGTCCGATCTGTGCCCGGTCGGCTAAGCCATCCTAGGTGAGGTCAGAATTTCAATCACATCACATATAACAACCGTGGCTTGTTCTCACGGAGTCCGATCTCTGCCCGAATCGGCTAGGCTAACATCGTGGCTCGTGCACAGCACACAAAGTACGATCTCTACCCGATCGGCTAGGCCATCTCAACTAAAACAGTGAGGACAATAATCATGATAATATCATAATCATATCACAACATCAAGTCATCCATGTGTACGACATGGAATCCGATCCCAGCCAGATTGGATAGGCCTTCTCACCCCTAGGACATTCTCCTGGTACAATTATGTATATTTTAGATCACTTACATCATTTTTAACCTTTTTTTAACCCCAACACACATTGTTATTTGATTCATCTTTCATATCATTAGAATCCTTTGATTCACATTTCACAACAATTCATCCTTTAATCCATATTCCATAACCATCCAATCCATTAATTCATGTTTCACAATTTCCCAATCCGTTGTTTCGTGTTTCATAACGGTTTAACCTCATGTTTCACATTTCACATCATTACCATATCTTTACTCATATTCCATAACAATCCACCCTTTACATTTCTCACACCCACCATATAATAGGAGCACACACACAATAAGGAAGAACATGATGATCAACATTTATACATTCCACTAGAAAGACATCATGGTGGTAGCATATAGCAACATGGAAACAAGAATTCCTAAATTAATCACATAGGGCACATAATTTCCATAGAAGGTCAATAAGAGAGTCATACCTGGAAAATGACCACAACGGGTTTATCCTATGAGGATTAGAGTTTGCCATACATACCTCGAGTTTGAATTCCCATTTAGTTTCTATCCCAAATCACCGGACCTCCTAACGCCTTCAATCTAATTTACAATGTGACACATTCACACTTATAGTTAGGAACCTTGAACTCATTTGGGCATTTTGTCAAATACTATGTGATCCTTTAGATTAACTAGCCCCTTTTTAGTGAAAGATTGCCCTACCCTACTTCCCTTTTTTAGATTATGGAAGATTATTCACATACATGCAAGGTCTTAACTTTCATTCTCAAGAACCAACATATGTGTGTTCTATTCTGACTAAATCTGAGAATTTGGGGAAATGGGGTGAAGACTTACCTCTTATGGTTAAGAAGATCATGACTACTCGATTAATTCCAGGCATGAGTAGAGATGGAGGACCAATTTGGGGAAGATTAGGACTTCTCTCACTAGAACCCACTCTCACTTCTCTCTATTTTGATCAGATAGTCGTTAAAAATGAAGGGGAGGGGTGTTTTATCAAACTGGGGGTCGGGTTTTAAAATTAGAAATTAGCAGCCCCGAAGCAGGTATGAGGTCAGGAATGCGATCGCATTCTAGTTATGTGGTCCGCATACCTGTCGCATAAGGGGCCTTTAGTTGGGCAAAAAAGAGAAGCAGACTTCCCAAGTATGCGACCACTATGCGGTCTGCATACCTGTTATGCGATCGCACAGTGCGTCGCATAACTCCCTCTGCAAAAATCAAGGTGCAAGAATGCAACAACTATGCGGCCCGCATTCGTGAAATGTAATCGCATTCTGGGCCGCATAGCTGTCCTCAAAATGGAAATCAAACTGTCCAAGTATGCGACTACTATGCGGTCCGCATACCTGATCTGCGATCACATAGTGGACCGCAGACCTGCGCAAATCTGGGAAATTACATCTTTTAAGTCTTGGGGTAATTTTTACTCCAAAAAGGGTCTGTTTTAAGAACTACTACAGTTGTAACAACATGGGGCCTACCCGGGCATCATTTTTAGTTAATAAAATTTACGGGTCTTTACAAGACCGGCACCCGGTGCCTTGCGTATCCTTGCATACCAACTTGCGACTAAGGGATTCTGAGCATATAATGTCATACTTTGGCCATGGGCCACATTGCAAGAAAATTGCGAATACTGACTAAATCTCAATATAAAGCTGGGCCGACAAGGCCGTCATAACTACTACAACTGACAAACCAACAAAATGTACATAAAAGGCCTTCAAGCCCAACATACTTCATTAACTGACAGGATATATCTACAAGCCTCTACTGATGGATATACTATGATCAGAACAGGGAACCGACCTACTCATAACATATATACATATATACAAAGATTTACGTAAAGCTCTAGACCCAGCAACTCCGAAAGGTATGGAGCTTACCAATCAAGCTGAACTCGAGCAACATCTAATAAGAAGGTCTACCTGTCTGTCCGTCTGAACCTGCATGCATGATAATATAATAACTAGAACTGAACTGATAATAAAATAACTTAAAGCAATTGGGAATGAAAGATAATCTGAACATATGCTTACGTGCTGATACTGACTCAACTATCTTAATATAGTAAGCAAAATAGTTTTTCGGCCCTATAAGGGTCTATATATATATATATATATATATATATATAAAACTGCTCTACCAAAGTAGGCTCGCTCATTGGCGCTCGGCCATACTAGGCTTTGTATCTCGGCCTCTGGGCTCGCTCGTAGGCGTTCGGCCATAGTAGGCTCGGTATATAATTTACCATTTAATCAGAGGTTGCCCAATAAGGGCCTCCCCGTCGATTATAGCTTGATGGTAATGAAAATATTGTAATACTGTATATATAGATTCTTTGCTTTTTGACTGGAAGAAGATAATACTCAATTGAACATGAAGTCTCGATAAGGGAGAATATTGTAACCTATGAGACTAGGATAATGTATATAAATTTGGGAGTATGAACTTCTCTTTATGTCTCGTTATCAAACATATGTAATTACTGGATCATGCAAAAATAAAAGAAAGGTTTAGCCTTAACATATTTGGAGTAGGGAAAAATCTGAATGATATTTTTAAAAGGATTGCACCGTACTTCCTTAAATTGCAAAATCTCACGTTGCTTAAGATACTACGAAATCTCGGTTTGAATCATTGAATATCAACACCTTACTATGTTTCTTCAGATTGCGTTGCTATTCTTTGATGTTTAAAGATGAGTATATGGTCCTTATCTCCTTGGTCATGATTTTACCAAGATATACACCTTCTAATGGTTCAAAAATATGTAACTCTTTTGGATTTAGAAATCCTTATGCTATAAGATAAGTATCCTTTGGTTGCCACCAAATCTAATATGACTTAATAGTAATTTGTTTGGTTTAGTGGCTTTCTGCCACGTGGGGGTGGGGTGGGGATTTTAATATTATCCAATAATCAATTAATTAATTAGGTAATATCCTGCTACCCAATAATTAATCAATTACCCGTATAATTAAGAATTGTCTCAAATTACTTAATACACTTTATACATACTACTATCATGGTCATATGGTACCTTGTATGGTACTACTCCATAAATATCAGGTATTATCGCCCGGCCCGTATTTTTATCCCAATATGTCAAACTTGGACGAAAATGCATTTTCTTTGACTTCCTTCCCCTCTCACCTTCACGAATTTACTCATCACTTGTTTGAAATAGCATAATGCTTATAATATCAAAATAATAACATTCTCGAACTTACGTCGATTAACTTACGATGAAACTTTAACATACGAAAATGCGGGATGTAACATCATTCCCCCCTTTGGAACATTCGTCCTCGAATGTTGACTGATGCACTTATCATTATCTTAACCCATAGCTCTTACGAATACTTTAGTGCTCCTCTTTCCATCCAGGCAACTGTTATGTGAATAAGCCCAAAGTCTAGGGCATTCCTCCCTTTAGTCCTCTTCCTCATACCACGACTTCAGGTCGGAATCTTTCCAATTTCGTAATTGTTGCTACCCTCTATCATGCAGCCTGTACGACTTTGACCTTGTAAGTGCGCCTACGCGACTCTTCTCCCCTTTTTACTCTAGCTTCTAGCCAATCTCTAGGCCTCACTTCGCAAAACTATACAGAGCTTGATGAAATGTCCCTATGGGTATTTGTAGGTATACCAAAGTTCTTTGCTCGATATTTTGTTGAAATTATGATTATTGCTACATCTTGTTTCATAGAACTTGTTATCTAACCGCGTGATTTTACTGTATCTAGGTAGGTCATCAGCTATCAAATTCCAGCTTACTCTTGTTTCTTATCCCATATGTATAAATCTAAGTCCTTTAATATTTCCTCATTACTGTTCATTTTAAGAATGACAACCTAATCTCATCTCATACTTTGTGACTTTTGTCCATCCATTATTGATTTTCCTTAATATTGATCTACAATATACTACTGATAACTTGAAATATCTCACGTAAGACCGTTCCATTAGGGCTTACATTGCATTGAGGAGTATTTGAAGTAATGGGTATTCTAATCTTGTGCCATCCGCGAAATCTTTTATCCTTCTCTTTTTTTTTCAAATCATTATTCGAACGAAGGCTCAAACGTCATCCTTTATCCGGCACAAGTACACCCTCATTTTATAACCAGGTCAGCATTCCTTTTCTTCTAAATGCTACTAGTCTTAGACTCCTTTGAGCTCATTTAGGCTATACTGATCTTTATATAATTTATAGAACCCATCACCTCTCTCTCATTTTTGCGGGCTTAATCTCAAGGGCTTATCCATTCTTGTCACCTTCTCACTCACCCTTTCCTATCCTTACTCCTGTCTTCCTACAACCTTGTCGCTCTACCATACTTTAGCTTGCGACCCATACATAGCCATTTATACTACTCGCAGCCTTCCTTCAACTTCCATGCACCATAGATTTCCTTGTGTTTTTCTGGAACATCAAGGGAGACATCACATCGTCTTTAACTCTTCTTTATTTTCTTAAATAGACCTCTCAGCACCTAGAAACCATAGGCTGGAAGATATGCCACTGACGACGCTGCTATCATTCCTAGATATTGAATCCCAATGCTTCTAGTCTTTTCCCTGAAGTATGGACCACTCACATCTTTCTACACTTGAGTATTTTGTATGTTGTTCACCTTTACCTTACTTATTTTAAAATATCACCTCATATTCTTCTATCTCTTTCATAACCTCCCTACCACATATGTATAAATCACATCCACCATTTGAAGCTCTATTATAATACTTGCATCTCTGGTGCCTATACAATCCGGTGGGAGCTCCATATTGAATTCTTATGAGGCCAGTATTTTCCTAATTATATTTATCGTAGAGCCATTATAGAATATGGTTGTTGTACTATCTCTCTTGCACCTTTGATATTAAGAGTGATTCTGTTGTGTTCTCAATCACGATTCCTATAACTTCTGGTCCAATAATCAGATTCCTGATTTACTTCGTTGATGTAACTCTTTAGTTTCCTCCTTCTTCTGATAGGCCTTTATGTAGGCTTAAGTTATCTCCCGATCTGCGGTTCATGGTATTAGTTATTCTGTTTAGCCTTTCATGGGCGGTGAGGAATATTCATGATACACCTTTAACAATTCAATCCTTCGTCTATGACCTGGGCTCAATTCTTTCTTTTAACGTATACCAGAATCTTCTATGGTTGTATATGCTGCATGTATAAAACTCCAAACTCTTAAATGTGTTCATAATGTAACTAACCCTGGATCATTAATCGAATAATTCCTTTTGTTTCATCTAAGCTTTCTTCATCCGTAAGCAATTACTTTTCCTGGTTTTTCTGCCCCCTTTTTGCGCGCATACTTAGCTTATCTTAGTGCCCAGGAATATTGGAATTCCATACAACTCATATGACCTTGAATATTATTGCTTATTTTACTTCTCGTTCATTAGTCATGGTAGGTGCCATTTTCATATGGAGTGCATACAATGTTGTTGTGAGATTGGTTTTACATGACCATTTTTTCTTCAAGTTGATATGCTTAGGTTGGAGCCTTCTGCCTTATTTCCTCAACTAGTCTTCCATTGTAGTACTTAGGTAGGACCACCTGATTCTTCCAAGGCTGCGAGCTTATTACCTTGTTTACCTGACGGAATTTGATGTCCTTCCTCGCCTATAATTATCTGTAGTTACTTACTTCCAAGCCCTTGTGCTTGTAGGGTTGCTTCTAAACATGATATTATTACTGTCTTCCCCACAACATTATCTTTTATTTCTGTAATACTCATATGGTACCTTTTTAACTCCCTCCCCCCCCCATATGAATATATCTCAAGTATTATAATGTCATAACTGCAAGGCTGAATTCCCCATGTTGGGTTCACTCTGTTTATCTTGCACGATCTATTTATTTGTCTGTATTCGCTTATCTAGTCATAACTAAGATCTTCCTGAATCAACTACTAACTATTTGTTGGCCCCCTCTCATATCAATATTCAGCATAATATTTCTTGGGTTATTTCCTTTGTCATAAATTACCTCCCGCACTGGTTCCTCCCAGGCGGGAACCCTTACATCCTTTCCTTGACGTCGCGCTTGCATAATGTTCTAGAATCTTAGTATATATGTATGATTTTAATAAGTGCAATCTCATGCCTTTCTCATTTTTATCGCATTCTTCGTTTATCATTCCATAGAATTCTGACTTAATGCCACACCATTCCATATTCCCCCCTTTAGGGGAGTACTAAGAGTTGGAGCTACGACGACCTGCCTATGAATGTTTTTCCTTTTCATCTTTGGCATCATTCCACATCATCAATGACCCTTACTCGCCTTGCGGTAATTCTTCATTACCAAGGATAACAAAATTCCTTACTCGCGATGGTGACACTTAGTGTAACTGGCATATACAGTCCCTTAAGCTTAACATTTCTCACATTTCTTGCTTTAGGGAAGCGTCTTCCTGAAAGAGATTCTATAGCACCGGAGTCGTTCAAAGAGCCCTTCTTTCTATTTTGTGCGTGTCAACTACCATTCTGTGAATTCATCATGGATCTTCTTCTGTTGTCCATTTTATTATCGCCGGAACGCAATCTAAAATTCTTATGATGCTGACTATTATCAAATCACTTAGTCTCGTATTGATTTTTAGTTTATCTTGTTCACCAATCCATACTGATTTCTATTACTCTAGGGTCTAAGTTTTCCCTCAGTTAATCACGTTACAGTTGCGAACTTATTTCTCGAAATAAGGATGTGACTGTATGGCCTATACTTTTTTGTTGTATTAAGGCCCATCACCTCTCGTCTCTTTCGTCATTTGACTATAGATTCTGTAACACCCTACCATTGTCACCCATGTATCGCATCTCACTCATAATTCTTCCTTGTCTATCTTCTCATTACTTTGCTAATATTCATGACTATCCCTTTCTTGTTAAAACTTCAACAAGAAATTCTTTCGCGTTTAACTCTCCTTGCTTCATTCATCGGCTCTTCGGGTTGCTCAACGTCCTTGCTCTACTAGGGACGGGAGTCACACTAAGGTAATATTTATCCCTTCCAGGCTTTCAGTGCCTATCTTCGGAATTTTTTGCTCATGTTAGTATTCACATCCAATTGTAATATTCTAGAGTGCATCACCTGGGTATCTCACCAGAAGATCTATTAGCACATTTGTAATATTCTTCGGAAATGTAAACTAACGCAAACAATCCATTCACCATTTTGATTTACTCTAACCCCGGCTGGATCCTGATGTTATGTCCTTTTCTTAAACTACACCTGTTAGCCCCCATAGAGCATAACTGAGATGGGTGCGGCTAATTGTACATACCTCTCTTATTGATGAAGGTAACTCAAAATTCTTATATCTCTCTTCCTGAATTGTAGATAATGTTCATCTCTACTAATTAGGTACCTCGTACCCGCCTTTACCTTGCTTTTTGCCTTTTTTTGGTCAAAACTTGTATCTTCTGATCCTTTCATTGTTTTGTTTTACCACAAGAGTGGATAGATATTTTGGCCGTAGGGATCCTTATCAAGAAGCTTACACCTTTCAGTACACACATTATCTATTGAATACCTCACATTTACTTATCATACGCATGATACAAAGTCGAGTTCCTCTAACTCAACACTTCCATAGCCATATCTCTTACCATTCGTCTTTCGGGATGTAGGTATCGTCTTATTATTAATTGAATAGGAGCTGGGAGTTTGAATTCTTATAAGTGAGCTCTACTACATGAGAAGAAAGAGTGACAGTCCTAAATGCCCTATAGCCTCCTGCTTATAAGTGTGGTGCACGACACACCCATAAACAAGACTCTACTAGATATGACTTCTAGACTCCCTAGGACAGTACTGCTCTGATACCACTTTTGTCACGCCCCGAACTTGGGGTGCGAGACCGGAACCCGGTGCCTTACCTATCATTGCGTACCAACTTGCGACTAAGGGATTCTTAGCATATAATGTCATACTTTGTACATGGGCCACATTGCAAGACAATTGCGAATACTGACTAAATATCAATATAAAGCTGGGCCTACAAGGACGTCATAACTACTACAACAGACAGACCAACAAAATGTACATAAAAGGCCTTCAAGCCCAACATACTGCACTAACTGACAGGATATGTCTACAAGACTTTACTGATGGATATACTATGATTGGAACAGGGCCCCGATCTACTCATAACATATATACATATATACAAAGATCTACGTAAAGATCTAGACCCGGCAACTCCGAAGGGTATGGAACTTACTGATCCAGCTGAAGTTGGGCAACATCTAATGAGGGGGTCTACCCGTCTGTCAGTTAGAACCTGCACGCATGAAATGCCACGCCCCCAGAAAAGGGACGTCAATATGAAATAATGTACTGAGTATGTAATGCAATATATTGAAAGCTGAAACTGAACTGATAATATAATAACTGAAAGCAACTGGGAATCAAAGATAATCTGAACATATGCTTACCTACTGATAGTGACTCAACTCTCTCAATATAGTAAGTAAAATAGTTGTAAGCCTTATAAGGCTCGGTATATATATATATATATATATATAGTTGGCAGCCACATAGGCGATGTATACGGTTAAAATAGGGAAGGCAAATTTCACGTCTATTGTGACATGTGGTGGTTTAGTCGCGCAAGATTCAAGGTATGGCCCGAAGTCCGAATTCGGACGCTTCTACGATTCGACTTCGAGGCAGTACAACTTTTGGGTCAACGTAAGGAGGTAGCACGGTGATTGAGGCAAATATCTCTGTGACAATGTACAATTCCGTACTCAAACATTAAATGGATGTATCAACTACGAATCTTGGCAATAAATGTTGATGTACTGTGTTGGGATTTCCCCTCTTATAAAAAGGGGATCCTTGTCAGTTTGTAAACACACATTATTAAATACAATGCACAAGAACATTCTCTTCTTTACCTTAACATTCTCTATTTCTCTCTACTAGCTCATTTACTCACATTTACTGCTTTCTATTACTCGTTCTTCATTTATAACTTATCATTTATCACAAATAGTGCATCCCGAGGACTATAATCCCATTATAGCTCCACCGACCGTCCGACCTAGGCCCCGAACCTCGGTCTGAAGGACCCTTGAGGTCAACATCGAGCCTTCGACTTAAGGCCATCTGGTTTGCTTTCCTTCAACTTTCTAACTGCTTTCACCCTACGTTGTCCCAACGCACTTGGCTATAATATTTCAATAACTGGTATTAAGATAAATCACGTATTTTTAGAACCACTAACCTAATATAATTGTAATTACCATTTTTCCGGTAAACAATTTGGCGCCCACCGTGGGGCTAAAGATAATAGTGATTGTTTTAGTGCTAGTTCGTCAAAATATTCAAGTTATCTTTCACCCTTTTTCTTGTCCGAAGAATCTTTGATTTCAAGCCAGAATGTCTAAATCGGTGAACGCACGCAAAAACAACGGCATCGAAGACCATGGAGAAAATAGCGCAATTGTTTCAGGCACTGGTGCACCACTACAATACCCCGAGGGTGCCCCAATACCAGACCCGGTGGACGTGGGCTCGCGCAACGCCCAACACATCGATGTCAGTTCCTACACCAACGGTGACACACACCCTGCGGGAGAACAAGAGGTTAAGAATACCCTGATTCAGGTAGAAAAGCAAGTAAGCCTTCACGATATTTTCGAAATATTGCAAGCACAACATTTGGCGATCGCCCAGCTACAAAGCCAGCAAAAGACTCCGAGCACTATAGCTCTACGGGTAGTTCCTCGAGTCGAGAAGGTTCAGCAGAGATCGAGCAACGAGGGGTCGACGACCGATCCATCCATCATAAAAATGCTCGAGGATCTCACTAAGAGAGTCGAGTCGGGGGAAAAGAGGATAGAAACAAACGACAAAAAAGTAAAAACCTACAACACCAGGGTCGACCAAATTTCGAGTGCACCCCTGATCCTGAAAGGTGTGGATTAAGAAAAGTTTGTGCAATGACCTTTTCCTTCGAGCGCAGCACCAAAGCCCATTCCGAAAAAAATCAGAATGCCAGACCTAGCAAAATACAACGGGACTTCAAACCCCAACGAGCACATCACCGCCTACACTTGTGCTGTGAAAGGGGAATGACCTAAAAGAGGACGAGATCGAGTCCGTCCTATTGAAAAAGTTTGGATAAAAACTATCGAAGAGAGCCATGATGTGGTAAAACAACCTTGATCCCAACTCGATAGACTAATTTTCCATATTGGCGGACTCCTTTATAAAGGCGCACTCCGGAGCCATCAAAGTTGCAACCCGAAATTCAGATGTCTTCAAAATAAAGTAGAGGGAAAGCAAGATGTTGCAACAATTCGTATCTCGCTTCAAAATAGAACATATGGAGTTGCCGCCAGTATCCGATGATTGGGCGGTACAGGCCTTCACTCAAGGCCTAAACGAATAAAGCTCAATAGCTTCGAAGCAGCTGAAACAAAACTTAGTTGAATACCCCGCCGTCACTTGGGCAGATGTACACAATTGGTACGAATCAAAGATCAGGGTAGAAGACGACCAATTGGGAGCCCCCTCGGGCTCGGTATACCCACACCAGCTCCTGGCAAAAGAGCCGAGGCCGGGCAAAGAAAGGTACCAACCTTATGTTGAGGATCGAAGAAACGTTCCCAGACGAAACATACCGCGCAATGATCGAAGGTCGGACCGAGGCCATAACCCTCGAGGACTTACAAGTCAAGTCGGTTCCAACCGCATCATAGGACCAGCGGATGTACCCCGGCTATCAGAGTACAATTTCAACGTCGATGCTTCGGACATCATGTCCGCCATGAGCAAAATTAAGGAAGCCAGATGGCCCAAGCCCATATTATCAGGTCCATCACAAAGAAACCATAGCTTGACATGCGAATTCCATGGTACACACGGTCACAAAACTGAAGATTGCAGGCAACTCCGGGAAGAAGTAGCATGATTGCTCAACAAAGGGCACCTTAGAGAATTCCTTCACGAACGGACTAAAAATCAACCTCGAGAGAGGGAGGTGCATAGAAGGAGCGAAGAGGAATCATGTGAGGGGACATCACCCTCGAATTCAGCAACAAAAGGCATCTGGACCTCACTGCCGCTCAAAGACGGCCCACTAGTAATATCTTTTTCTTTTAAGAATATATTTCAGATTGATCACGTGTTTATGGAATCAGGCGGCTCGACCAACGTGGTCTGGTTAAAAATAATAAGGCATCTCAGGTAGCCCGACATAATGAAGTTTGCCTCTCGAGTCTTAAACAGGTTCGGGACGGCGAACGAAGCCACAAAAGGGAGGATCATCCTACCAACAATCACATCCGACACGGCTCAGGATACCAAATCTGCGGAGATATAGGAGTCACCGCCTCGCTAGGTAAACATAATGATGGAGGCGCACCACATCCTCGATCATACCTAAATTCATAAATGAAGGACCATACCGTGCCCCTAGAGCAGGCGTGAAATCATAACACGTTGTCGCGGCTGTTAGACGTCATCATCAGTAAGGTACGGTAGCACCCTAATTATTTCATATTTATTACTAACTCGTACGTAGGTGTTCAAGAAAGGGAGTCTGAACGCTTCCCGGGTCGGCGGCCTCGGGATTTAAAGCATGCGTTGCACTCTTTTCCTTCGCTCGGATTTTATCCCAAAAGGGGTTTTTAACAAGGCAACACCCATATGCTACCCAAGGAAGGCTCGGTCAGGTATTTAAGGTTCTTTCTCCCAATCGACTTAAAATTT
The DNA here is from genome assembly GCA_005239495.1 of Nicotiana undulata. Classification (NCBI taxonomy): domain Eukaryota; kingdom Viridiplantae; phylum Streptophyta; class Magnoliopsida; order Solanales; family Solanaceae; genus Nicotiana; species Nicotiana undulata. The sequence continues at coordinate 50,495 of MDKH01231068.1, forward strand.
TGGAAGTCGGCAGACCATCTCTCGCGAAGCACAACACAGCCCAAAAAGGGTCTCGATTAGAAAATAGTTTGTCGGGCCAAACGGTCGAATGAACCGTGTCTGCATAGGAAGGGTCGAATTATCAACAATGAAAATACGTATACCTGTATCAAACCACCAAAAGAATATTTTATCAAAACATTTTGCAAATAAACGGCTACTGTTAGCGTTTGGTTGGTCAAAACCCGAGGCCGTAAGATCCCAAGCGGGTAGCCTCGGATATATTCAAAGTTGTAAGTCCTACGGGAAAGACCTATACTGCAAGGCCCCAAGTGGGTGTATCTAAATAACAATGCACGGTCCCGACTTCAAAGCCAAGGCTATATATTCGAACTTGTAAGACCCCTAAAAAGGCATACCATCGAATATATATGTCGAGGATACGATACTCGGGGCTAAGGGCTTCGTCCAAACAAGGTGACTCCAGTCGATGGGCTCCGGCCCAACAACAACAACAATCGATTCGGGGACGCCCGACTATCGCCTTAAAATTAAATCCTTCAAAATTATTTCGGAAAGAATCGGTAAAAATCATGCAACCTTTAGTGTAAGCAAGAGCTTCGAACATTTTCATGTCCGATCATAAAGAAAGAGTTTAGAACATTTTCATGTCGGATCGTAAGGAAAGAGTTTCGAACATTTTCATGTCGGCTCGTTTGGAAAGAGTTTCGAACATTTTCATGTCGGCTCAAAAAAAGATCTTCGATCATTTTCATGTCGGCTCTCGAGAAAGAGCTTTGAACATTTGCATGTCGGCTCGTGGGAAAAGGTTTTTCTCCCATTCACCATAACAACTCGTAGTCGAGATCCTTTTGGGCCGTCGAAGAGTCGGGTGAATGCGAAAACACTTCGAGTAGATTTATAAGCAATAAAGAATATTGCAGTACTAAAGTCGCGTAAAAGCATTAAAGCCAGCGCAAAAGTCCCCAAGGCCAACTTAAAACCCAAAAGGATCGGTAAACGCGAGCCGAAAATTGGCCCGAGGACTAAGCCAAAATGATAATCTGAAAAGTCCAAGGGCAAGCATATTGGAGCTTACGAGCCCATTTCTGAAGGCTTCCGCGCTGACTAAAGTTTATACTGACAAAATGGAGCACAGCCGGCAGGATAGCTTTGAATAATTAAAACTACAGACAAAACAGGGAATTTCCCATACAAGAAGGCACTACAGATACACATTCACGGGTGCTCTTACCAAAGGCCCTGATAAACAAGGTAAAGGAAACCCGATCTACTTCCCCTCGGGGACTATAGCCCTATCAGCCCCTTCTCCATTAGATATAAGTTTGGCATCATTTTCAGCCAATCTAGCTTGCCTGATTTCCTCCAAAAGGTCGAAGCCTCTATCATGGATTTCTTCGAGGGTTTCCCTTCGGGATCTATGGTGGGCATAGACTCTTCTATGGAGCTTGCGATCAGAAACCTCTCTCAGTTCAGCCCGAATAACAACAACGTTTTTTAAATAAATGGCCACCTTGTGGCCGGCTTTTGCGCGGGCTCCTTAAGCTTCAACCTTGGCGTAGACCACTTCGGCCTTCATTCGCAGGAGCTCGGTTTCAAGTTTTCCGATCTTGCTTGCCTGAACCAAGTAATCTTCCCGGGCATCCCGGATTTGTGCTTCAAGGGTGAAAACCTTGGCCAAGGCATTCCTCTCAGCCGCAAGACGGGCGTCTTTTGGAGCCCTAAGCTCATTACACTCTTGCTCGGCCGACCAACTTTTCCCCAAAGGTGTTCCAAGTCCCGCATCTTCCTCTGAAATTGTAGCGACGGGGCATTAATCCCTGAAAGCAAGAAGGAAAATACAAACGTCGTTGCTGTAGAAGTCGCGGCTCCGGCTCGCTTCATACTGAAGGTATGACAGTTCCCTTGACTTGTTATCATTGAGGAGCTGGAGGTATTCGGCCTTGTCCGACGCTTTCCTCAATTCGTATCTGAACCTATCAAAGACCTGCGAAGACGATCGACATCCGATTAAAGAGTAAGGATACGAGTTGAAAAGACGGGGTATCATCCAAACTCACCGAAATGCAAACCCGATGGGCCTCCCCGAATACTGACCAAGCGCTTTCGGATCTAGGCTCTTCGGTCCTAGTCAATTCACTCCAAGGAAAGACACCGCCTCCGGGGGTCCACCCCCGTCATGCGACCGTTGACCCCGAGCATCCTGCAATGCATCCCCTATCGGAGAGGAAGCTAACAAACTCATATTATTCCCCCCTTGAAGTACCTTCGACGGGGGAGGAAGACCAAGGCAAGGGAGGAATCTCTCCCCCAAGGATAGGAACATCGAACCTGAGAAGTGCGGTGTCACCGCCCCTATAACACTTGGAGGACCTCGCCTCAAAAAGGGGTCCCCCGCCTGTAGAGGATTCCCTCCAGTCCATTCCATCTCTCATCTTGGAGGTCTCCCATCCACCCTCCATCAAGTATCGCCACTTGCTCTCGTCGCAAGCAGAATAAGACGCCAATCCCCGAAACTAGTCCGACAAGTCGGGAATCTTGAATGGAATCCACGGGTTTGCTGCCAGAGGAAATAAAAGGCGTCATCACAACGCCTGCCTTCCATTGCATACAAAATAAATACACAAGTGTACCACTTATGCGTGAAATTCCATTCCTCGGGGAAGGGCATGAACTCCTGCGAGATAATATCAACAGTCCGGACCTTGACAAACCGATCCATCCACCTACGATCCCTCTCTTCCTCATCACTAGAAACAAGGGGCCGAGTGGATCGGTGTCGGAGGGTGATCAAGCTGCGACAGTGAGAAGGTTGATATAATCTTATGAGATGACTAACGGTGAACACGAGCCCGACTTTCTCGGCAAAAAATCTCATCATCGATGTTATTTTCCAGGAAGATGGATGAACCTGTGCCAAAGTAACCTAGTATTTTCTACAAAAAATCAAGCACAACCCTGTCTAGGGGACCCAACATGAAAGGGTACGTGCATACGTTCAAGAATCCCTCAACCTGAGTCATAATGCTCTCTTCAGGGAAAGGCATCTGCAAAACCACATTCTCTCCCCATCCACAGTCTCTCCTCACAACCTCGAGTTCCAGTGCCCGTTCTTCTGATGCCAGCACTTCATCGATCGGGCAAGAGGCAGAAGAGGAACCCCCCCTCTTGATGAAGGATAGGTTTGACGTGGTAGCCATAGGTGCTCTGGCTCGGGGAAGGAAGGCGAGGTGAAGACCCTAAGATCAAATAAAGAAAGAGCTGATAAGGGGGCGAAAGGCTCCACTAAAATAACGATCGCTCGAAAAAATGGGGTTGTCTAACAGAGGAAGATGATGTATTTATAGGTAGAAGCAGCGGCCAATCACTTATCTTGAGGCGCTGTTAATCCGGGCAATGGAATGGAACCAAAAGAATGAAGCAGCGGCCAATCAACTTATCTTGAGGCATTGTTAATCCGGGCAATGTCGTTTCCAAGGGAATGGAACCAAAAGAACCAACGTGGTCACTCCTCGGAAAACATCGCCCAAAGGCTCAAGGTTCTCATACCAGTTCAACCATGAGAAAATACACTGCCTCGAGTCCCAGCTGCGGTATCTAAACGGCACCAAAAGGCTGCCCACAGAGCTATCAGACTATCCCTGAAGTGTACCCTATTTTGGGGACCCCCACCGCCGTGAAAAGCCTTAAGAGGACGTCCGCATGATCATCGATCTTAGGAAGTTTTGTTGTTACTACAGCCCACAAAGGAACGTCAGAGTCAACAAAATCTCGAAGTCGCTCCGATCTTCGAAAGCCTCGAGTTTTCCCGCATAATGTCCTAAGGGAATTATCATTCCGTTTTGAAGTCGCACAAGTTCTAGAGGGAACAACCCAAGACCCTCAAACTGACCCGAGCTGTTAGCAGTTTTCTGCCGCTCTACGAATAAGCGCCAAACGATCCCGCACATCGAAAAAGAAGGGAACGCTATTGCACGAAGAAAATAAGAAAAGGGGAAACCCCATGTGGCATTCACAAAAAAATATGTTTATAGAGGGCACGCCCCTACGAAAATCCCCACAAGATCCAATATACAAAAAGGAAAGTAAAACCAAAAAAGTGACAAAATAGGCTTCTTCTTTGCCTCTACCACCTGACGAGTTGCTGCCGGAAGCACCTGAATCCTCATCCGAAGAAGTGGAGAGCACTGATTCCTCCTCCTCTATCCTGGCTTTCTCGATCTCGCCAGCAAGATCAAGCCCCCCGAGACTTGCTTCCTCGAGGGCTTGCCTCCTTGTTTGGGAGCGGGCATGAGTAACAGCCCCAGTCCGCTTGAGCTCTGCCTTCTCAGATATTTGCCTCGCTCAATGTTGGCGGCAATCTCATCCCTCTTATACGAGGAGACATGACCATCGGCCTCATCCTTGACCGCGGTTAGCAAAGAAATTTTTCCTTGGGCATCCCGGAGAAGCCCTTGGGTTGAGGTTAGGTTTCCCTCAAGAAGATCTCTTTTCGAGGTCATAGCCTCATTCTGCCCCTTGAGCTCAAAAACCTCCGCGCTTTTGGCCAAGACCTCTTCTTGGAGCTGCCACACTCGAACATTCCCTTGTTCGATCTGCGAAACAAGGCATGTAAGATAAGCCCCGACTTATGGGAGATAGTAAATAAAGCTCGTATATAATAATTACATGCTCAATGAGACTAGCATGTTCATGGCGCATCCCCTCCAAACTGGATCGGAGCTCATTCAACTCCTCGTCCTTACCAGAAGAAGATATATCTTACACATCGAGCCCCGACTTAGACTTCCCAAGCTTCTCCTCACTCTTGGTGAGCTCGATGTGAATCTTGGAGAAAACATGATCATACAGCTTCTGGAGCTACAGTGCGAAGGGAAAGGTTTAACGAATGAAGGAAGAAAATTGAAGGGAAGGATGGAGATTACCTTCTTTTGAAGCCTCTTCACTTCTTCGAGGGTGACCATGGCGTCGAGGTCACTATCATCCTCGAGATAGGCAAAGAACGCTTTAAATGAGTCAAACTCACACTGGGAGTCCCCCGCATCGGCGACACCCCTATTCCAAGCTTCACCAATTTCGCCAGGAGAAATTGAAGGATCCACACCAAGGTTGTCAGCGATCACGGCCAGCATAATCGATTGATTGATCTCGGATGGCATGATCGTTTGATCCCGAGTTGCTTCAGGTTCGATTCCCCTAGACTCGGCAATTGAAAACCCGTCAGTATGGTCCACTTTGTAATCGAACTGATGCCCGAGGACTCCGTCCCCGCCGATACTTTGCTCCGATCGAAGCTGATTTCCTTCAATTATTTCTAGCTCGGGAGACCCCCGATCGGTGACTTCCTGAATGTTAGTACTTCGCTCCGCCCTTATGGCAAAGGGCGTTCTTCACCACCGTCATCATCTGCAGCACGCAGACTTGCTGCAGCAGCCGGAGTTAGGACCGTAGCATCAGTTTTGAGCCTACGAATTCTGGTTCTCTTTGGTTTCGAAGACTCATCTATAGTCCCCTCTTTCCTCTTATTTTCCTTTCCGGGCCTAGAAGTGCTTGCTTCGCCGGGTGGAGGCGGCTCATTGACCTGTTGTCCCAAAAGCCTGTGATTGAGGGAGCATGACAGTTTCACTTCTGCGAAAAAACAGTTGCGTTGAAAAATACAATATTCACGCAAGGGGCTTACCATGTTTTCTGGACTGCTAGCGCGTTCTGGCAAAATCCCTCCATAAGTGCGTGCCATATGGAAAAGCAGAGTCTAAGCTCCTGATCCATCCTGATATCTGGGACCGCGTCAGGGAACCAGATGGTGGTTGTGTTATCAAGAAGGGGACGATTCAGAAAAATGAAACACGATAAGAACGAAACATGTCTCAAGAAATGACGGTACTTACGATTCGTGTTCCATCCCTCCAGGAACTGCATCCAGTCAGCTGGAATAATGTCTGAGGTCCTTACTCTGATGAATCGGCTCATCCAGCCTCGGTCCTTGTCCTCATCGATGCTCGTGAAAAATGGCTTCGCAGATCGATGGTGAAGCTTGATTAAACCCCCTCAAAAGAGTCGGGAGCTGTATAAATGTATCAAATGATCGAGGGTAAAAGTCATTCCCTCGATCTGGTTAGATGTCACGCCCCAACCCTGGGGAACGCGACCGGCACTCAACTGAGTGAACCCAGTCAAGCAAGCCTGCCTAGCCTTTCCTACCCGACTCATATACTTCCCGAGTTTATGGCGTAATGATGTTTACTGAGCAAGCAGGGAATGATTTACAAGCATACATTCATGACATTAAGTCCATTTTGTTTTTCCTTTTCATCGATATAAACATTTAGATCTTCCAAAACATACATACTAATTACAATAGTTAAGAGATGGGATCACAGTTATGAGTTAACCCAACCACTTGCCAAAAACATACACGACCCACATAAGTGTCTACAGAGCCTCTAAAAGTACGGAAGATGAACATAGTCCTGCCGGCGACAAGGCCCCGTCTATACTTCAAAATAGAACAACATGTACAAAAGAGAACAACATATATCTATACACGGCCCCGGAAGGAGATGGGGCTCACCAGGACTGCTGAAAGGAGGAGGAGAGGGCATCGCTATCGACGATCGGCGCTACCAGCTACGGAACCACTTACATCCATAAGAAGATGTAGCGCCCCCGGCAAAAAAGGACGTTAGTACCATTGAATAGTACTAGTATGTATGAACAAACTCTACTCTATATAGAATAAGCATCAAACATGTAATGATACAAATAGAGACTTCATATAACAATTCTCAAAAGTAGGGGAAAAGCACAAATAAGAGTCACTATGTTTTCTTCTACAGTTTTGCCATCTTTTGGTTAATAGTCTTTTAATTCCAAGTGCTATTATTTTTACTATACCACCGTGTCATTGTCACACAAAGTCCGATCTCCGCCCGATCGGCTAAGCCATCCTAAGTGAGACATCAATATACCATCGTGTCATTGTTACACGGAGTCCGATCTCCACCTGATCGGCTAAGCCATCCTAAGTGAGATATCAATATACCACAGTGTCATTGTTACACGGAGTCTGATCTCCACCTGATCGGCTAAGCCATCGCATTTGAACCAGTGGGACATCATCATTATCATACTTTCATTATTACCACCGTGTCGTTGTCACACGGAGTCCGATCTCCGCCCGATCAGCTAAATCATCCCACTTGGAACAATGAGACATCATCAATATCATACTTTCATAATTACCACCATGTGTACATCACTCTAGTACATAACCCTATAATTTTTAAATCTTTTAGTTCACATCTCATTTCATTTTAATCCTTTAGTTCACATTTCTTCTCATCATCTAGTTTACAGGTCTTGGCACTTGGGCTTATTTAACGTTTTAGGTTACATTCCTTTCTCCAACCATATCATATATTCATCCTTCACCTCGACCAAAACCATCACATAAGAGGAGTCGTACACATAGTAAAAGAAGGAGCATAGTGATCACATTTCATACATTCAAATAGCATAATGACATGGTAGTAACATATAATGACATGAAAGCAAGAGTTTCGCAACTTGACACACAGAACCCATTTAATCTTTAGAGAATCAAAAAAGGGAATTCATACCCTACATTTTGGCACCAACGATTTTATTCCATAAAGATTAGAGTTAGCCATACATACCTCGATTTGGGGTTTTCCCTTAATTTGTACCACAATCCACCGGACCCTTTTAGCACCTTCAATCTAATTCACAATGTAGCAAAATTGAACCCATAATTAGGAATAATGATCATGGCTTGAGCTTACTTGAGCATTGTATCAAACACTAGGAGCTCATTAAGATTGCGTGGTCCCCTTTTTAGTGAAAGATTACTCTAACCTATTTCCCTTTACTAGTTTAGGTTTACTTGATTACATGCAAGTATGTTTTCTATCCCCATTCCCATGAACTAACCTATCCATGGTCCATTTTAACCAAAATCTGGAAATTAAGGTTTGGGTGGTAGAAGCTTACCTCTTAGAGGGAAGAAATTGGTGTCCTTCTTGATTAGTTCCAAGCTTGAGTGGTGATGGAGGATCAATTGGAGGGAGTTGGGACCTTCTCTCTCTAGAACCCACTCTCTTCTCACTCTAAATTATCAGGAAATGGCTAAAACGATGGGGGATGGGTGTTATATAAATCTGGGGGTCGGGTTTTAAAAATTAGAAAATAGGTGCCCCGACGCAGGTTTCGGTCCGAAATTCGATCGCATTTCGTTTATGCGGTCCGCAAACCTGCCGCATAACTAGTCTCAACTGGGCGAAAAAGAAGAAGGAAACTGCCCAGGTATGCGGCAATTATGCGGTTTGCATACCTGTTATGCGGTCGCATAGTGCACCGCATAACTTTCTCCGCAAAACTCGAGTGCAAATATGCGACGAACTATGCGGCCCGCATACGCGAAATGCGATTGTATTTTGGACCGCATAGTTGCCCTCAAAATGGAAAGCAAACAGTCCAGCTATGCGGCCATTATGCGGTCTGCATACCTGATATGTGACCGCATAGTGGACCGTAGATCTGCATCCCTCCACGAATTTTCTTCCTCTAAGTCCGGGGGTACTTTTCACTCCTAAGGGGTCCGAACCTAAGAATTTCTACGGCAATTTCAATAGGGGGATCTAACTGAGCATCATTTTTGGTTAAGGATTCTATGGGTCTTTACATTAGAAAAGTGCCGAAGCATATATACGATCCTCCAGAAAGAAGGATATATCTGGCCGAGTGTTAATCGGTATTGACAACAGAAATCTAGTATGATCGAATTGATCGACGATGGGGAGGAAGGATCTACGGGCCCAAGCCTGAATGGGTACGTATAGATGCTGAAGAAGCCGGCTTTGTAAGTAGTTATATCTTCTTCAGGCCTGGGAATCTCAACAAGCGTTGTTTACTCCCAACCACAATCAATTTTTACCCTCTCGACTTTGGGAATTATACTAATATATCTGGATACGGGCTCGCACCGACCCGGTTTGTTAGGAGGGTTATCAACGGCGAGGTCAGAGATTATCTGAAAATCGCCAGGAATACACTACTCTACCCGGTGGTTTCTTCGTCTTATCTTTTGACGTACGTACGGGGGAAGAGGTATGCTCTCTTCAAGGGATCATCTTGGAAGTCTTGGCCATGGCTAGATCAGATTATACGAGAGAGGGGAGGAGAGGATAAATCTGAGTAGAGGGACGAACACAAAGGGAACCTCAAAAGCTTGAAAATGGAAGTGGAAACTTTGATGGCTCACAGATGCATTATTTATAGAAATGGCATAAGAAACATTTGGGAAAAAGAAAGGATTGAATCATTAGTGGGTCGTGGGTCTTCTCGAGGATCGTGCTGACAGTGACCTTGCGCAGTCTTTTGAGGGAGATCATTAAATGCTCTGATAAGCTGGCCCCACGACGGAATATCAAAGGAATGAACATTAAAGAACGTTTCTTATCGCTCTACTCCAAGAAATACGGGCACTATCTGTATATGGTTAAAATCGGGAAGGCTAATTTCACGTCAATTGTGACATGCGGTGGTTTAGTCGCACAAGATTCAAGGTATGGCTCGAAGTCCGACCTCGAACGCTCCTACGATTTGACTTTGAGGCAGTACAAATTTGGGGTCAACGTAAGGAGGCATCACAATTATTGAGGCAAATATCTCTGTGACAAAGTACAATTTTGTACTCAAACATTAAATGGCAGTATCAACTACGAATCTAGGCAATAAATATTTATGTACTATGTTGGGATTTCCCCTCTTATTAAAAGGAGATCCTTGTCATTTTGTAAACACACATTATTGAATACAATGCACAAGAACATTCTCTATTTCTCTCTACTAGCTCATTTACTCACATTTACTGCTTTCTATTACTCGTTCTTCATTTATAGCTTATCATTGATCACAAATAGTGCATCCCGAGGCCTATAATCTCGTTATAGCTCCACCGACCGTCTGACCCAGGCCCTGAACCTCGGTCTGAAGGAACCTAGAGGTCATTATCTAGCCTTCAACTTAAGGCGTTCTGGTTTGCTTTCCTTCAACTTTCTAACTGCTTTCGCCCTACTCTGTCCTAACGCAGTTGGCTATAATATTTCAATAATTGGTATTAGGATAAATCACGTATTTTTAGATCCACTAATCAATTATAATTACCATTTTCCCGGTAAACAGGCGCTCGACCATACTAGGCTCGGTATCTCTGCCGCTGGACTCGCTCATAGGCACTCGACCACAGTAGGCTCGATATATAGCTTACCATCTGATATGAGGTTTCCCTATAGGGGCCTGCCCATCGGTTATAGCTCGATGATAATGAAAATATTATAATATTGTATATATAGATTCTCTGCTCTCTTGACTGGAAGAAGATAATAATCAATTGAACATGAATTCCCGATAAGGGAGAATACTGTAACCTATGAGACTAGGATAATGTATATAAATTCGGGAGTATGAACTTCTCCTTATGTCTCGTTAGAAAACATATGTAATTACTGGATCATGCAAAAATGAAGGAAAGGTTTAGCCTTAACATACCTGCAGTAGGGAAAAATCCGCATGATATTTTTGAGAAGGATTGCACCGTACTTCCTTAAAATTGCAAAATCTCATGTTGCTTAAGATGCTATGAAATCTCAGTTTGAATCATTGAATATCCGCACCTTACTATGTTGCTTCAGATTGCGTTGCTAATCTTTGATGTTGAAAGATGAGTATATGGTCATTATCTCCTTGGTCATGATTTTACCAAGATATACACGTTCTAATGGTTCAAGAATATGTAACTTTTTTTGGATTTAGAAATCCTTAGGAAGATAAGTATCCTTTGGTTTCCACCTAATATAATATGACTTGTTTGGTTTAGTGGCTTGCTTCCACGTGGGGATGGGTGAGGATTTTAATCTTATCCAATAATCAATTAATTAATTAGGTAATATCTCGCTACCTGGTAGTTAACCAATTACCCGAATAATTAAGAATTGTCTTAAATTACTTAAAATTCTACTTATTGTTAATACACTTTATACATCCTACTATCATCGTCATATGGTACCTCGTATGGTACTAGTCCATAAATATCGGGTATTATCGTTCGGCCCGTATTTTATCTCAATATGTTAAACTTGGACGAAAATTCATTTTCTTTCCCTCTCATCTTCTCGAATTTACTCATTACTTCTTTGAATTAGCATAATGCTTATAATCTCAAAATAATCCCATTTCCGAACATACGTCGATTAACTTATCATGAAACATTAACATACGAAAATGCGGGAGGGGTTTGGCCCTAGTCACTCCTTTTAACCTCCAAACTATCCCTAATGCTCTACTTCCACCATGTACTGTGTTTTATGTTGGTTGTTCTAAGTGATGCAACACTTGGTGCTGGGGCTCATTGAAAGGGGTCTGAACTCCCTTACGGACCTGTGTTCATGTGGTTATCTGTTGAAGGCCTAAGTGCACTATGTCAGAAGTATTGAAGGCCCAGAAGGGCTGGGTATTAGTTGCTCTATTTTGGCCTGCTATAGGCCTGTCTATTGTCATGTAATATTAATATTTTTTACTAATTTTGGTCTGTAATAATATCTTTTGTATAAACGATTGGGGTGTTAGTAAAAGGGGATATGGTAGATTGTAATATTAATGTGTGACGGGTAGAAAACATGCCTATAGGATTGAATGGTGAACTTGCATTTTGTTATTCATTCTCAATGCACACTGTAGAGAAAATGCCATTAGGAAAAGCACACACTTGCACTACTTGATTGTTGGCAAACATGCCTCAACATCTTCGTTGTTATATGTTATTAGAGAACCTGCCCATAGGAAATAAATATCGTGGAACTCCTCTCTAATTCGTCTTACTGCAGCATATCTACTAGAGATTATGCCTATAATACTTTAATCATGTCACTTGTTCTTGCATTGCATTATTTCACCTAGAGAATTTGCCTATAAGGTTTAACAACAACAATCAGACTCCCAAATGTCAATTGTTAGAAATCCTGCCTATAGGATGCCACTGCTCGCGTTAATAACTGGTAATGACGCCCTTTTAAACAATATTCATCATCACTTAGGCCATTATCAAGTGTATGAGTAATTCTGAGTTTTCACTCCCTCTATTAAATAAATCACCTGGGCGCAACAATTATATGGCTAATAGTTGAGGATTTTGCCTTCCCAATAATCATTATATGATAACCTATGCAACCCAGTCTACAAATCTCGTTGGTTTCCTAAAACGACTTGCATGCCTTAGTGTCTAATACCTAGAAATCATGCCTATAAGGAGTTAAGTTATTTAATCTCAAACTGCCTAGCATGAAAATTTATTGTGCATTTGCTGTCTAATTGCGGAGGCTAATTTGAGCCTTTAACTCCCTATATGTGAAGTCCAATTCTGAGCAGCCTAAGTTAATGTCTAGAACCACCCAAAATAGAGGTACAATGCCTCCTGGACCATAGGTATGAGACGAGTAGTGCACGCATAAGGTACGACTTATAATTGAATTAGTGTGCTTTAGGTAATAACTTAAAGATAGTAATCGGGTAGCAGGAGATAATAGCCTGTGCCCGCTGGATAATACGAGTAACACCCCATCTTGAGGGAGTTACGAAGTATTATTTATGTTGTACGGGGTGATCCTTTAGGCTAAAAAATATATGACCCCCCCCCCCCCCCCCCCCATCTTATTCCTTTTATTTTAATCAGGTTTGTACTTACTCAAAGTCTCTTAATAATAAAAATTTCTCAAACTTCTTGCTTTCTATATCATTGTTTATCCGACTAATTCATATAATTCAAGTTCGGTCGGGACCCACCGTTGTGGACCTCAAAGAGTGCCTAACACCTTATGTTCGAGGTAATTTCGAGCCCTTACCCGATCTCTGGTGATGCAAACTAGTCATACTGAGTCATGTGTAAAATATGTGCCCTAACGCACCTTAAAACCGTTAGGTGGCGACTCTCCTCTTTTAATACTTAAAAGAGTTGTCACATGTCGAAACCCGATTTCCCGAGAAAAAGGGGCGCGACAATTGTTTTGATATTGTCAGGTCAGAGCAATACGGGTGGCTATTAATAAATTGTCTGGGCGGATCAACAAAGGTGGCTATTGTGATTTTGTTAGGGCTGAGTGATACGAGTGGCTATTGTATATGGGCACGAGGTGACATATATGTGTGTTTCTACGCGATGACTTGTTTTTTAAGGTGAGCCTTTACTTGCATTGAATTATTATCACTTATTCTGATGAGATTGTTGCTATTGTTTTTTGCTATACTTTCTGTTACCAATCTTTGATTTATTGCACAAGTTATTTTGACTAGAGTGTGTTACATGACTTGAACCTCGTCACTAGTTCATCGAGGTTAGTCTAGATATTTATCGAGTATCGACCGTGGTATACTTATATTGCACTTCTTTCATTTTTATGCAGAGCCGGGTGTTGGAGGTAGTGGATCTTGCCGGTGAGAGCTTATTGACCGCAAGAATTTGAAGTAGAGTTGCATTGAGCGTTGCAGTCCCTTCGAGTCCTATCCTTAAATTGATACTATCATTTTATATCCAAACATTATTATATTTTGAGATATTCTTATGTATTCCATTAGAGCTCGTGACTCCATACTACTTTGTTTTGGTGAATTATGTTGAGTATTGCCATTTTGGATTGTGTTGACTTTATTTCTGTTATTATATAAACACTCTGTCCTATTATATTATGTTCTGTTTATTTAGATGTTGTTAACTTGTGCCCATAGGAATATTATTCGTTGAGTGCAAAAGTTGGTAAAGAAAATAAGATGCCTGCCTCGTGCTATTTTATACATGCACCTGGGTCGGTAAATGGTGTAAGGTCATTCAATAATTTGCAGTAGTACTTAAGTCAATAGATTCCTCCTCCACTTAAAGTCTTTATTGTATAAAATACTCAATTGCCAAATCAATCAAATAGTCTGTCGAAAACCCATGCATTAATATTTCAGAAGATCAATTTGAAAGAAAGCTTCTTTTCACTAATACGTTCTTTCCCTTTCTGGATCACAATAAAAGGTTTAATTTTACAAAAGCATAGTACGCATTGATCTAAATTATATTTTCTGGCTATAGCTTTAGTTAATAATCTGAATAAAGTAGTTAGTACCTTTTTGGGTTTAGATTAAGGTTCAAACTTAAAAAGCTTTCAATAATGACAACCTTGTGTGGGAAAACTTACATGTAAAGCTCAAGAAGAAAAAGAATATTTGGCCTTTAAGCAACCTTTGTTCCAAGCAATTCTAAAACTTTTTCACTTATGGCTAATTGGAAGAGTACAATCTTTATTTTTTGTCCTCTGTACCACCCATTAGTGTTGAACTTGACCAAATTGATCTTCCTGTTGTTGCTGGAATGGCTGTGACTCATGCAGATCTTGCACCAAGTCGCCCTAGTACCAATTTAGGTAGCAAAATGGGTGCATTTCTTATGGTCTTGTCAATACTTCTTGGACTCCTCTGCTTCATTCTCTCCCTCATTGCCGAAGCCACGCGTTCTCATGTAGGTTCTCTTTTTCGTATTTACCTTATATACACGGACGGTGTAAGAAAATTGTATACTATCAATGTGTTTTAACTTATTGCAACATTTAGCTTACTTAATGTTACAAATTACTAGAGTACATTTTATGAACAATTATTTATACTGTCAATTTGTAGAAGTTAAATTATGCTATATAATTTCTCTCAAAAAGATGTGCCACAATTTTTGTTGAAAACAGGGAAAGGTTCATGAAAGAAGGCTAAATCTGAGATGGTAGTCACCAAATAAAACCCAAAGAAGTAAATTTTAGTTGAAAACATGCTGCCCATTTTAGAACAGTGAATGGTTGCATATTGGAATTGAACAATACTTATTGCAGGTGATATTGAGTGGGAAAGAAGGAGGGACAAATGAATGCACATATAGTGGTAGTGGGAAAACACCTCTACTGTGTGCTTCTGCTGCATTTTTGGCTCTGGCTATTGCCATGGTGATTGAGCACACATACTTGTTGATTGTTGTGAGCAAAGCAACTCCTCCTCATATACTTTATTGGGATCCTCATTCTCAATCTGTCAACACTCTTGTTTGGCAAGCTGGCTTCTTCTTTGTTTCCACATGGTATGTATAATTAATGTAACCTTTCTTTTCTAATCATGATGACACATGTTATACCATAACTTATTTCCATAAAAATGTCATACGTATAAGTTACTATATGAGAAACTGTATCACTAAAGACAGTGGGTTTTGAGATTAATCGTGTAGGTAAATGAGTAAAAGTTTGATAGCAGAATTTTGAAGAGTTAAACATCATATTTACCCCATAAATCCTCACCTGGCCAAAGTTATATTTCGATCGGTACGAATCTAGCTTTTGTAAAACTAAAGTTTTAATGTGTATAGTATTTCAATCTTATAACAGGGTTTCTTTTGCTGTTGCGGAGATATTGTTACTAATAGGGCTAAGTGTAGAGTCTGGACATCTAAAAAACTGGGAAATAACAAAGGAAAGCTGTTTAGTAGTTGGACAAGGATTATTCTCAGCTGCTGGAGTTTTTGGTCTACTGACAGTTTTCTTGGCCGCTGGTTTATACATGATAGCAGTACGAGCACTAAGACTATTGCTTCATCAACAAAGTATAAGTCGTCAAGTCCTAGAAACCTCTATGCTTTTTGCATCTCCACCAACATCTCCTCCAACAATCATTAGACCTGTTCCTAATGAAAATCCTATTTCAACAACACCTCACACTACTTCCTTAGCACACTACCTATCTGACTTTGACAAGTATTTATACTTGGTTTGAAGACGCACAAGACTTCTGAATTTCTCCATCCTAAAAATGCATATAAACTTCAACTTCGTCCAAGAGCTGACGAAAAAAAATCTTGTATGTTTCTACTGTTTCCCTACAAGATCGATTTGTATTTAAGTTTTACCAACCCCCTTTTTTTGTTTATAGACATGACTGTTTCTAAGTGTAAGTACTACACATTCTGATATCAAAAGAATTTTCTGTTGGTATCTCTAAAAGAACCTATTGTAAAATATGGCCCACGTTGGTTACGACTTATTTTGGGTTTAATAAATATTAAATTAAATTTGTTAAATTCCTATTGGCTACTGAGAGAGTTAATTTTGATTAAAACTTCCCACTCCCCACTCTGATGGAAAGAATAATATATTTCATCCTTATTGTTCTAAAAGAAAGCAGAAAGAAAAGAGAGAGAAAGAACTTTCTTAATTACATGATCATCATACAATTCCGTTGCGAATCATCGATAAAATCGGGTGTGTTTCTTGATTTATGCATTTTATGTGAAAATCATAAATTCCATGGTCCTATATATTTGATAGGATTTTACATAGATTGCTTATGAACCACATCTAGAACATGAAAAACCCTTACATGTGGTATCAAGAGCACATGTTTAGGAACTAATAATTTCCCGTTAATTTTAATGTTTTCACAATTTTGTCAACCCTAATTATGTATTTAAGGAATTTTACAATTATTGTCAATAGTAATAGCTAAGCAGATGTAAACTGATTTTACGTGTTGATGACCAATAGTATATTTGATTGTCATTTGATTTCATGGTCCTATTGGCGCTGTGGATTCTGCAAGTAAAAGGATGAAATACTCTCTATGTTGTCATGTAAAAGAATTCTTTAAACGGACTTAAACTGAAACTTGTACGTGAATTCTTTGTTTTATGGGCTTGATTTGCTTCAGAATGCTTTTAAAGTTGAATCCATGTGAGCAGAGGCGGAGCTAGGATATAAAGTTCATGAATTCTAAATTGGCTATCGAATCCATAGCTCGTTTAGTTACCGGGTTCACGATTGAATAGTTATACATATATAATGAATTTTTAATACAAATATAGAGTCCAAACAAAAGCTACAAGGTTCATTTGAACCCGTAATTCATACGTAGCTCCGTCCCTGCATGTGAAGTATATTATCAAATATATAAATTCAATATCCATATTCTGCTTTTTACTTATTTTTATGAAATTGATTTACTAATTTTAAAAGGTATGCATACTGTTTCTATGGTTTCTTATGAATAACCAGATTATGGGATTTGCTTATTTTGTCCAATGGTGATTACAAGTACTTAATAGAATCATTTATGGTATGATTGATAACCGTAAGATTAAACATCATTGGAACTTCTTTTATTGGAAATACTTGTTGAATAGTGCAAATTATGACAGCCCTTCTTTTTAGGCAGAGTCCAGTTAAATCCAAACTTATGAATTATAACTAGTAAATATATTCACGTTTCGCGCGAATATAAAATGCCTCATTGAATTTATAATTTAATTTTTTTTTGATATATGAACATTGAAAATAATTTAAAATATATTTGCGTAAACAAAAAGTTACTTTTAATTTTTCTTTTGAAAGATAATCGGGACATACAAGATTACACATGCATTATGCATAAAATATAAACCAACTTAAAGAATTACATGAGAAACAAAAATTGTAGTCCTGCATCTCACAGGTCCAAACAACAAATATACACAATCCACCTTACAACTAAAACTACAATCCTTGACTAAAATATTACTTTAAACAAAGAAGTGAGTATTTAAAGAGTAATCACGATCGCGCAACAACAAAAGCCTAAAGTAAAAGTCATCTGAAAAAGAGTACTTATTGTTTAATTGAAGATAAATGAGCAGGTAAAAGAGACTTCATATTAGGACTGTGGCAAACTTGAAATACAAAACTACTTGCAGATAATTGAAATAACAGTAGATCTTTAATACTTATGTTCGTATGCAAACTGCACTAAACTCCTTGTAAAAGTACATTGAATACTCCAATTTCCAATAGATGATAGATGTAGTAGGACCTATCTTTCTTTAACGAAAGAATGTAGGTCAAAAGCCATGGAAAAAAAAGATCAAATCCAAGTAAGACTCACTTAAAATGGAAGATAACTTGAAAGTTGCTAAATAATTTATCCTCATAAATCATAGAAACTGCAAATGAGCAAGTAAACTATCTATGCCTTTTTTGGGGTCGCTGGCCCCTATCCTTCTATCAAATGAATTTTCTTGACCATCACTGAGAGGGAGTTGGAGAACATCCTCTATACCAAGTTTTTCTCTCCCCCTCTCCTGCGGCAAAATGAAAAAGAGTAAAGAAAATCATGCTTTTTTTCTCTTTTTTACCCATTGGTCTACCTTTTTGTGTGATGTTCACTTAAATAAAACTTGTATCATGTTTCTACTGTTATGGTTAACGAAGATTATATCTCTTTATATAGAGGAAATGTTATCTGCTGACCCTTAATATTCTTCTATAATTTCACTCGTTTCTTGGCAAATGAAGGACTTTAAATAGGGACTTAAATATATCAATAATTTCATCCATTTATTGGCAAAAAGAATTCGAAAGAACCAATATAATTACAGATCTTTGGGCAACATCATATGAAAATAAAAACAAAATTGTCAAAAAAAGGAGAAAAAAGATAAATATAATTGTTGGGCATAGAAAGGTGTCATATCATCTTTCTCATTCCCAACTTTATATAGATATATAGATATAGATTGGAAGAATACCATTTTCAAAATTTCATTGGAATTATAAACGTGAGGTTCATTAATCACCAAAGTGATCGAATCATTATGAATACTTAATTCCAAAGTAATGGTTAGGATTACCTCAATATATTACCCATTAATTGTGATGCTTATCAACGACATAATAAATATTGGGTAAACTAAAGTTCTCGATTAGCAGACATTTATGAATTGCCCAAAGGCTCATCATTTGTTCTTATAATTATTGAACATTAAGTCGATAATTTCAATGTATCGTTAGTTTTATTTATTTATCCGAAGATAATAAATATTACTAATTTGTACATTAAATTTGTCGAATTATGTAAAATTTATTTTAAGCATCATTGTTACGATCTTGCTGGTCGTTTTAAGTACTGTAGCCCAGTTTACCTATATATTTCTTATTTTATGTTCAATGGTGGTTATGTGACTTGTCGGGGTGGGTGGTTTGGTTCCATGGATGTTTCAGAATGAACTGGGACACTTAGTCTCAAGGTTGAAAGCTTAAGTTGAAAGAGTTGACCGGATGTTCACTTATAAGTAAACAACTCTGAAATAGAATTTTGATGGTTCTGATAGCTTAGTATGGTGATTTTGGACTTAGGAGTATGTACGGATATTGATTTGGTGATATGTAGGTCATTTTGGCTTGAATTGGCGAAAGTTGGCAAGTTTGGAAAGTTGAGAAGTTTGACCGAGAGTTGACTTTGTTGATGTCGAGCTCGAATTTTGGTTCCGAGATTGAAATAGGTCTGTGTCATTTATGGCTTATGTGAAAAATTGGAGGTCAATCGGAGTTGGTTTTGTGTGTTTCGGCATTGATTTTAGAAGTTGGAAGTTCAATAGTTCATTAGGCTTGAATTGGGGTGTGATTTATATTTTCGATTTGCTTTGATGTGATTTGAGGCTTTGACTAAGTTCGTGTCTTGTTTTAGGACCTGTTGGTATGTTTGGATGGGACTACGGGGGCCT
Organism: Nicotiana undulata; assembly: GCA_005239495.1. NCBI lineage: Eukaryota > Viridiplantae > Streptophyta > Magnoliopsida > Solanales > Solanaceae > Nicotiana > Nicotiana undulata. The sequence goes on from MDKH01231068.1 coordinate 70,113, forward strand.
CGATTGTGATTCACATCATGTTTGGCTCATGTTTTGGACTTGTTGGACTGCTGAAATGGTTGTATCTGGTTTCCTTGTTCGAGTTCGTGAGGGAGGTCTCGCAATGTCAAAGTGAACTTGGGTAACTGGTGAAGTTTCTTCATTGCGTTCGCGAGAAGGTGGATGCATTCACGAACGATCTGTGCACTGCAATCGCGCGAAGGGACTCGCGTTTGCAGAATGATGAGGCCGGTTGGGCACCGGACATGTAAGCCTTTGTCACGACCCAAACCAACCCGTCGTGATGGTGCCTTCGTGGTACTAGGCAAGCCGACTATTCAGATATTTCCAACACTTTAAATCATTGAAAGATACTAAAACAGTTCAAATAAAGGAAAATTTCTTAAAACATGATAAGACTCATGACTCGATACATAAATTCTTCCCAAATCCGGAGTGTCACTGAGCACATGAGTATCTACGAAAAGACAAAGTCTGTTACATTATCTAAAAAGTAATATTGAATAATTACAACTGAAACATAAGGGAGGAGAGTCATGGTCTGCGAATGCCAAGAAACTACCTCGATGATGTCCGAATGTATGGACTCTACAAGTGATCAACCGCCATGACCGGAAGCATCTGGATCTACACACGAGGTGCATGTTGTAGTGTGAGTACAATTAACTCAATGATTCACAAATATAACCTATGGACTGAACGTAGTGACAAGTCTAATTATTACGGTCCACTTTCAACATTTAATAGTACCAAAAGTTACCGAAAATATGACAATGACATCTCAGATTTTTATATTCTACAAGTGAAGGTACAAGAATTTAGACATGCTTTCAACATGAACTTAGACATGCTTTCAGATTTCACAACAAAAAATAACACATAACAGGGCAGATCTAGCCCACGTGCAAATAAAATAGGGCTGATCCAGCCCAATGTAAATGATCAAGGCAGATCTAGCCCAAATGTCATAACTGCTAGCATTGCACCCACGGTGGGTGTGCAGACTCCATATAGGCCGATCCAACCCAAGTGCTATAATAAGACAAATCATGGCATCAATTAACAAAACATGTTTTGACGTGCAACCCGATCCCATAAATGTCACTTAAATAAACCCTCAATCTCACTCAATCACTAATCTCTCCAGTCTCTCGGGCTCACCATAATCATGTTATTCAGCCCAAACAATAATGATATGACATAGCAAATAAGAATAACAAAGACCGATACATATTATGAAAACAATAGTTGTAACTGAGTATAAAATGGCAAGTTAGGCAAATAGCTCAACATGTATCTAAAACGGTATTCTTAACATGATTTACAGATCAATTGTTCTATCACATGGAAACAAAATATGATAACAACAAGTTTAATAAACTATTCAGTACTTTGGAATCATCCGAGTCACAATTCTTACGGTACACGCTTACATGTCTATCACCTAGCACATGTGTCACCTCAACACCAATCACATAACACAAAATTTGGGGTTTCACCTCAGAACCAAGCTTAGAAGTGTTACTTACCTCAAACTGTGCGAAATCCTATTCCAACAAGCCCTTGCCTCGTGAAACGGTCTCCAAATTCCTCGACTCTAGCCACAAATAGTTCTTTACAATCAACACGATCTAAAGGAATCAATTCTATATGAAATTGCTAAGATTTTAATACAAATTCATAAAGTTCACTCAAATGTCGGCCCCAAGCCCACGTCTAGGAGTCCAATAAAAGTCACAAAATCCAGAAGCCCATTCTGCCCTGATTCCAACCATACCAAATTTACCAAAATCCAACACTAAACCGACACCCAGATTCCCAATTTAAGCTATCCAAAGCCCTAGCCTCAAACCCCCAAATTACACCTCAAAGCCACACAACCTAGGTGGGGAATTCAATAGGAAAACATTATTATTAAATAAATTTAACCACAAGTGACTTACCTCAAGAAATCCCTCAAAACTCCTCTCAAACATCGCCTTATACCGAGTTTTCAAAGTCTAAAGTGAGAGAAATCACAAAACCCTTCGGATTTAAACATTGCCCAATGCTTTTGCACCTACAGGCCAAATATCCAAACCTGCTGTAATAACCTGACCGGGTCGTTCCGAGCTCTAGCACGTTGTTCAGCAAGATTTAAGGTTGATACACTACAACCTATCCGAGAAGAGTTGGGAAATCGCATTGTGTTGCACATGGCTAACTTTGTTCGAGTTCGCGAGGGAGGTCTCGCGATGTCAAAGTGAACTTGGGTAACTAGTGAAGTTTCTTCATTGCGTTCGCAAGAAAGTGGATGCGTTCACAAACGATCTGTGCACTGCAATCGCGCGAAGGGACTCGCGTTTGCAAAATGATTAGGTCGGTTGGGCACCAGGCATGTAAGCCTTTGTCACGAGCCAAACCAACCCGTCGTGATGGCGCCT
>MDKH01090853.1:0-19565 GCA_005239495.1 Nicotiana undulata
GCCCTAGGTCTTCTATTTTTATGAAAAGTTGAAGAAGAAACGACTGAAATTTGTTTTTAAAAAGCTTCACTGCCCGACTTTCGCACATGCGGTGCATGGGTCGCACCTGCGCTTTCGCAGGGGCGGGAAAATGATCGCACCTGCGGAAATGGACAGACCCACAGGGGGGCCGCACCTGCGGATAAATATCCGCTCCTGCGGACCCGCTTCTGCGGAAGAAGGGTCCGCATCTGCGAGGGAACCGCACCTGCGAATCATAAAGCGCGCCTGCGGTCTTGCGCCTGCAGCCCTAGGCTCGCAGGTGCGGGCACACCAGAACTGGTGCACCAGCAGTGATTTTCAATGTTAAAACACCCTGAAACCTACCTGAAACTCACCAGAGCCCTTGGGGCTCCAAACCGAATATGCATACAACCTCAAAAATATCCTACGGACTTATTCGTGCGATCAAATCACCAAAATAACATCATAAACAACGAATTTAACCCCAAAATCAATAAAAGTTTCCAAAACTTTCAAAACATCAAACTTTACATCTATTGGTCCGAATCACGTCAATCGACCTCCGTTTCTTACCAAATTTTACAGACACAATATAAATATCATATCAAACCTGTACCGGTCTCCGAAACAATAATACGGGGCCGATACCATATATTTCACACATAATTACACTTTCAAAAATCCTTTATATTTTCAGAAAACATTTTCTTTCAAAAATTCATTTCTCGAGCTTGGGACATCGGAATTCGATTCCGGACATACGCCCAAGTCCCATATTTTCCTACGGACCCTCCGGGACCGTCAAATCACGGGTCCGGGTCCGTTTATCAAAAGTGTTGACCAAAGTCAACTTAATTCAAATTTCAAAATCAAACTTATCATTTTTCTTTGTTTTTCACATAAAGGCTTTGCGGCTACACGTCCGGGCTGCGCACGCAAATCGAGGTGAGATAAAATGTGGGTTTCATGACCTCGGAACACAGAATTGACTAGAGATACACGGGATGACCTTTTGGGTCATCACAATCTCCACCTCTAAAACAAACATTCGTCCTCGAACGGACATAGAAAGGTACCTGAATCTTGGAAAAGATGGGGATATCAGCTCCGCATATCGGACTCAGACTCTCAGGTAGCTGCCTCGACAGGTTGACCTCTCCACTGAACACGGACCGAATGATAACTCTTCGATCTCAGCTGACGAATCTGACGGCCTAAAATGGCTACCGTCTCCTCCTCATAAGTCAAATCCTTGTCCAACTAGACACTGTTGAAGTCTAGCACATGAGATGGATCGGCGAGATACTTCCGAAGCATAGATACATGAAACACTGGATGCACGGCTGATAAACTCGGTGGCAAGGCAAGTCTGTAGGCCACCTCTCCCACCTTATCAAGAATCTCAAAGGGACCAATGTACCTAGGGATTAGCTTGCCCTTCTTTCCAAACCTTATCACGCCCTTCATGGGCGACACTCAAAGCAATACCCAGTCTCCTACCATGAATGCCAAATCTCGAACTCTGCGGTCTGCATAACTCTCCTGCCTGGACTGGGCTGTACGAAGTCTATCTTGAATGATCTTCACCTTATTCAAGGAATCCTGTAATAAGTAGGTACCCAAAAACCTAGCCTCCCCAGCTCGAACCACTCAACTAACGACCGACACCACCTACCATACAACGCCTCAAAGGAGCCATCTGAATGCTCGACTGATAGTTGTTGTTGTAGGCAAACTCAACTAAAGGCAAAAATTGGTCCCATGAACCTCCAAAGTCAATGACACATGCTCGTAACATATCCTCCAAGATCTGAATAGTACGCTCGGACTGTCCGTCCATCTGAGGATGAAACGTTGTGCTCAACTCAACCCGTGTGCCCAACTCAAGCTGAATTACTCTCTAGAAATGGGAGGTAAACTGAGTACCTCGGTCAGAAATAATGGACACGGGCACACCATGCAGGCGAACAATCTCCCTGATGTAGATCTTTGCCAATCTCTCCGAATAATACAAAACTGATACAGGAATGAAGTGTGTTGACTTGGTCAGCCTATCCATAATGACCTATACCGCATCGAACATCCTCTGAGTCCGTGAGAGTTGAACTACGAAATCCATGGTGATACGCTCTCACTTCCACTCAGGAATCTCAATCTACTGCATCAAACCATCGGGTCTCTGGTGCTCGTACTTAACCTGCTGACAATTCAAGCACCGTGCTATATATGCCACAATATCTTTCTTCATCCTCCGCCACCAATAATACTGTCGCAAATCCTGGTACATCTTTGCGGTGCCCGGATGAATGGAATACCGAGAACTATGGGCCTCCTACAATATCAACTCATGAAGTCCGTCAACATCAGGCACACAAATACGGCCCTGCATCCTCAAAACTCCGTCATCATCAACTGAAACCTGCTTGACACCTCTATGCCGAACCGTATCCCTAAGGACACGTAAATGATGATCATCATACTATCGGTCCCGAATACGATCAAACAATGAAGAACGGGCCACAGTATAAGCCAAAACACTGCCAGTCTCTGAAACATCCAATCTCATGAATCGATTGGCTAAATCCTGAACATCCAAAGCAAGCGGTCGCTTTCCGACCGGAATATAAGCAAGACTACCCATGCTGACTGACTTCTGGATCAAATCATCGGCCACCATATTGGCCTTCCCCGGATGGTATAAGATGGTAATGTCATAGTCTTTCAACAGCTCCAACCATCTTCTTTGCCTCATATTCAACTCTTTTTGCTTGAACAGATAGTGCAAACTCTTATGATCTGAGAACACCTCACATAACACACCACACAGATAATGCCTCAAATCATCAGCGCATGGACAATGGCTGCTAACTCTAAATCATGAACTGGATAGTTCTTCTCATAAACCTTTAACTTACGTGAATCATAAGTTATAACATTTCCATTCTGCATCATCACTGCACCAAGTCCAACCCGTGAAGCATCACAATACACGGTTTATGGCCCTGAACCTGTGGGCAAAACCAACATCGGTGCCGTGGTCAAGGTTGTCTTGAGCTTCTGAAAGCTCGCCTCACACTCATATGACCACTTGAACTAGGCACCCTTCTGATTCAACATGGTCATCGGAGCTGCAATAGATGAAAAGCCCTCCACAAACCGTCGATAGTAACATGTTAAGCCCAAGAAACTCCGAATCTCTGTAGCTGAGGTGGGTATAGGCCAATCCTTAACTGTTGAAATCTTCTTGGGAACCATCCGAATACCCTCTGCCGATACAACATGGTCTAGAAATGCAACCAAACTCAACCAGAACTCACACTTTGAAAATTTGGCATACAATTGGCTGTTTTTCAGAGTCTGGAGGACGACTCGAAGGTGCTGCTCGTGCTCTTCTAGGCTGCGGGAGTAAATCAAAATGCCATCAATGAAGACAATCACGAACGAATCCAAATAAGGCATGAACACTTGGCTCATCAAATACATGAAAGCAGTTGGGGCATTTGTCAACCCAAATGACATCACCAAGAACTCATAATGCCCAAACCGAGTGCGAAAGGCTATCTTAGGGACATCGGACGCCCTAATCCTCAACTGATGGTAGCCAGATCTCAGGTCAATCTTGGAAAATAATGTGGCACCCTGAAGCTGATCGAAAAAATCATCAATCCTCGGCAAAGGATACTTATTCTTGATAGTAACCGTGTTTAATTGCTGGTAGTCAATGCACATCCTCATCGTCCCGTCCTTCTTCTTAACAAACAACACTAGCGCACCCCAAGGAGAAACAATAGGCCTAATAAAGCCTTTGGTTAGCAAATCCGGTAACTGCTCCTTCAACTCCTTTAGCTCTGGCAGGGTCATACGATATGGCGGAATAGAGATGGGTTGAGTGCCCGGAGCCAAATCAATGCAAAATTCAACATCCCTGTCGGGTGGCATACCAAGCAGGTCAGCAGGAAATACCTCTGGGAACTCACGAATAATGGGCACAGACTCCATAGAAGGGACCTCGGCACTAGAATCACGAACATAAGCCAAATAGGCCAAATACCCCTTCTCAACCATGCGCCGAGCCTTCACATATGAGATAACCCTGCTGGAAGAATGACCAGGAGTCCCCCTCCACTCCAATGGAGGCACTCCCGGTAAGGCCAAGGTCATAGTCTTGGCATGGCAGTCCAGAATAGCATGATAGGGAGACAACCAATCCATTCCCAAAATGACATCAAAGTCCACCATATCAAGGAGTAAAATATCTACACGGGTCTCAAGACCACCAATAACCACTATACATGAACGGTAGACTCGATCTACCAAAATATAATCACCCACCGGTGTAGATACATATAAAGGAGTACTCAGGGAATCACGAGGCATAATCAGATAAGGAGAAAAATATGAGGACACGTAGGAAAATGTATACCCCGGATCAAACAAAACCGAAGCATCTCTGCTGCAAACTGAAACCATACCTGTAATGACTGCATCAGAGGCCTCAGCCTCAGGTCTGGCGGGTATAGCATAGCATCGGGGTTGAGCCCCACCAATCCGAACATCCCTGGGTCGACCTACTACGGGCTGAACTCTACCTTTCATAGCCTATCCTCCATATCTAACTGTCTGGACTTCACCTCTGGCACCTCGACCTCCACCCCTAGCTAGCTGAGGGGGTGGTGGAGCACCTAGTGCGGGAATCATAGCTCGGTAACTCTGATGCTGAGAACCACTAGAAGCTCGGGGTCAAAACCTAGAAATGTGACCTGGACCACCACAAGAGTAACAAGATCTTTGCGGCTCAGACTGCTGGCCCCGAAACTGTCCCTATCAACCAGAGTAACCACCCTGAAAGCTCTGAAGCGGTGGTGCACTGCGGGATACCTGAAGTGCTGACTGGAATGGTCTAGGAGGATGAACTCTACCAAAAGAATCTCTGCCTCCAGATGAGGCACCACTAAATCGGCCAAAATGACGAGGCCTCTTGTCAGACCCCTAACCACTGCCCTGTAATAAGATCATCTCAAACCACCTGGCCTCATTGACCGCCTCCTGAAATGAAATATCAGTACCTGTCTCTCTGGCCATCTGTAGTCTAATCGGCTGAGCTAGCCCCTCAATAAACCTCCTCACCCTCTCTCGGTCGGTGGGGAGTATCATGATAGCATGTCGGGCCAAAGTGATGAACCGGGTCTCATACTGGGTAACTGTCATAGAGCCCTGCTGGAGACGCTCAAACTGCCTCCGAAGATCCTCTCTCTGGGTGACTGGAAGAAACTTCTTCAAGAACAAGTCGGAGAACTGAGCCCAAGACAAAGGCGAAGATCCAACTTGTCTGGTCAAGCAATAATCCCTCCACCAAGTCCTGGTGGAACCAGAAAGGCAGAAAGTAGTAAAATCGACCCCATTGGTCTCCACGATCCCCATGTTCCGAAGAACCTCATAGCAACTGTCTAAGTAATCCTGGGGATCCTCTGATGGTGCACCACTAAAAGTAGTAGGAAACAACTTGGTGAACCGATCCAATATCCATAAAGCATCAGCGGACATGGTTGCTCCATCAACAGCTTGAGCCCCAATACCTGGCTGAACTACTCCAGTTGTCTGAGGTGTTGGAGTCTAGAACTGAGAAACTAACTGCTCTGGTGTGAGGGTGGCAGGAGTCTGGCCCCTCCCCCAGCCTGAGAGACGGATGGTGCTGTAGGAAGTAGACATGCCTGAGCCACGCTCTCCATAAGGCCTACTAAGCGGACCAGAGCGTCCTGAAGTATCGAGGTGGCAATGAACCCCTCAGGGACCTGAGTTGGTCCAACCGGAACTGTCTGAGCAGGAACCTCATCGGCAAACTCTACCTGAGGATCCTCCACTGGGGCTGCTGCTCTAGGCTGAGCCCTTCCCCTGCCTCGGCCTCTAGTACAACCTCGGTCTTGTCCTCGGCCCCTCATAGGAGCTGCAACTGGAGGATCGGGTTGCTGGTCGGTAGATGAGGAATCATGCATTCTCGCCATCTGCGAGAGAATAGAATAGAAACTCAGTTATCATTTAGAATTCAAATCGCACGACAGAGAAGAATAGATGTGAAGTTATTCCTAACTTTGCAGCCTCTGGGGGATAAGTACATACGTCTCCGTACCGATCCCTCAGACTCTACCAAGCTTGTTTGTGAATTGTGAGACCTAGGCAACCTAGTGCTCTGATACCAACTTGTCACGACCTGAATTTCCCACTACCGGGTCTGTGATGGCGTTTAATGTTGAACCCGCTAGACAAACCAACGTGTATTCTCAATTTATTATAATCCTTTATTATTAAATGAAAATGGGTGAAATACGACTTCTTCATAAATAAACGCACAAAATGAGAACATGCTATAAGTACATAATTCAATCCACTACTTATACGAACTTCCAAAATAACCAAAACCCAGATCTTTGGAGTCACAATGTCACGGACTATCTACGATTAATACATATCTGAAATACTAGAAACAGAAATGAAGAAGTGGAAGGGGACGTCAAGGCCTGTGGACGCCTGCAAGACTACCTCGGTGTCTCCGGGTGGACTGAAAGAAGCCTCCTAGCTCTAGTGTCCACAGGGTTCTGTACCCGGATCTGCACAACAAAAAGGTGTACAGGTGTAGTATCAGTACAACCGACCCCATGTACTGAGTAAGTATCGAGCCTAACCTCGGCGAAGTAGTGACGAGGCTAGGACACGACAAATAATATAACATGTGCAATTTAACAATAATCGGGGAAATAATAACAACGAGAATAATCAGTTAAGTACAAGGGAAAAGGGGGAACATGCTGGGGAAAGAGATATCAAATAGCAGAAATAATGGAATAAGGCAACAGTTTAAAAACCAAGGTAACAACAGGAAATAACAACACGGAGTAAACAAGTGCACGACATCACCCTTCGTGTTTTTACCCTCATCCTCACCCAAACAAGTGCACGACATCACCCTTCGTGCTTTTACTCTCATCCTCACAATAATCAATAAAAACGGCACAGCATCACCCTTCGTGCTCTTAATATCATATCATGGCACGGCATCACCCTTCGTGCTTTTACACTCTCATCCTCACAATAAACAATACACGGCATCACCCTTCGTACTTTACACTCTTCCTCACAGAAATCAATACACAGCATCACCCTTCGTGCTTTACACTCTTCCTCACCCAAACAATATCAATAACAAGAGTTTGGCAAGGAAGAAATCAACAACATAACCACAACAATAATCACAACATCCCGGCAAGGGAACAACAGTAGAAATATCACCGTCCCGGCAAGGGACACAGCTATAACCAATCTCACTCAAGTACATAACTTTACAAAATATTCCTCAACCGAAACAAATACTCAACAGTATCTATTACCAATAATTTCCACCAAATGAACAATTAACAAAATGAAATTCAATCCGCAACACAGTAAATATCATTGAAAATCACATAGTTCATAATTTCTGACTCGCGCGCATGCTTGACACCAACGTATAAGTACTCGTCACCTCACCTATACGTTGAACATGGTATAAACACATAGCAGATAAGACTCAACACCTATTCACTCAAGCTAAAGTTAGGCCAAACACTTACCTTAACTTCCACGACCAAAATCACGCCTCAATCACCGTTTTTCCTTTTGAACTTGACTCCAAATCAATTGTATCTAGACATAATTGACTCAATAATATCAATAAACGCTAAATAATTCAATTCCAATGCTTAATTATAGTTTTTCTATCATTCTTCCCAAAAACCCAAAAATCGACCCCCGGGCTCGCTTGGTCAAAACACGAGGTTCGGACCAAAACCCGATTACCCACGAGCCCGAATATGTAATTAGTTTCGAAATCCGACCCCAATACGAGGTATAAATTCTAATTAATCAAAAAGCCCTAACTCTACCCAAATCCCTAATTTTCTACCCTTAAAATCATGTTTTAGGCCTAGAAATCTAATGGGTGTTGATAAAAATTGAAGAAAATGAGTCTAAGATTACATACATATGAATTTGGGAAGAAGATCTCTTGAGAAAATCGCCCTAGGTCTTCTATTTTTATGAAAAGTTGAAGAAGAAACAACTGAAATTTGTTTTTAAAAAACTTCACTTCCCGACTTTCGCACATGCGGTGCATGGGTTGCACCTGCGCTTTCGTAGGGGCGGGAAAATGATCGCACATATGGAAATAGACAGGCCCACAGGGGGGCCGCACCTGCGGATAAATATCCGCTCCTGCAGACCCGCTTCTGCAGAAGAAGGGTCCGCATCTACGAGGGAACCGCACATGCGAATCATAAAGCGCGCATGCGGTCTCGCACCTGCAGCCCTAGGCTCGCAGGTGCGGGCACACCAGAACTAGTGCACCAGCAGTGATTTTCCAAGTTAAAACACCCCGAAACCTACCCGAAACTCACCCGAGCCCTCGGGGCTCCAAACCGAGTATGCACGCCACCTCAAAAATATCCTGCGGACTTATTCGTGCGATCAAATCACCAAAATAACATCATAAACAATGAATTTAACCCCAAAATCAATGAAAATTTCCAAGACTTTCAAAACATCAAACTTTACATCTACGGGTCCGAATCACGTCAAACGACCTTCGTTTCTTACCAAATTTTACAGACACAATATAAATATCATATCAAACCTGTACCGGACTCTGGAACCAAAATACGGGCACGATACTATATATTTCACACATAATTACACTTTCAAAAATCCTTTATCTTTTCAGAAAATAATTCTTTCAAAAATTCATTTCTCAGGCTTGGGACCTCGGAATTCGATTCCGGGCATACGCCCAAGTCCGGGTCCGTTTACTAAAAATGTTGACCAAAGTCAACTTAATTCAAATTTCAAAATCAAACTTATCATTTTTCTCAGTTTTACATAAAGGCTTCGCGGCTACACGCCTGGGCTGCGCACACAAATCGAGGTGAGATAAAATGAGGGTTTCATGACCTCGGAACACAGAATTGACTAGAAATACACGGGATGACCTTTTGGGTCATCACACAACACATCATATGAACCTAGTCAAGGTCTCAATTATATAACAGGATGCTACAACTCAAAATGGCCGATTGGATCATTACATTCTCCCCCATATTAACATACTCCCATCCTCAAATGTGCCAAAAATTATTCCAAAGTTGTTAAGTGGATGTATAAACTTATTCACACATTCCCATGGTGTTCTCATGTCACCTCTATTTGGGTAACCCCGGTAACACATCTTGACTGAAGATTCTTCCTTCAACATGCACAGATTATAAGTCTATAAACTCAACTTCGACATCCGCAACTTCCTTCAAAATTTGATTCTTGTATGTATTCACAATATCAATCTCAACAATCTATATCAAATCATAAATTAACTACCGAAACATAACCATATAATATATCCCATGTTCTTTATATTTATTTCCATACATCTTGGCTACAACACATGTTTGTTGCCAAACCCGGTAACGATCATAATGCCCTAACTCGAATAGATCCTTATCTAAACCTTCCCAACATTGCTAATAATAAAAAAAATATGAAAAAACTCATAATTACCCATTATATCAATAAGTCATGAATTTCTCTCATTCGGTAAGAACTATTGCATGTTATAAGTTGTCTAATAGTATTTTTCTTCCAAACACACCTTATCCAAATCTGGGCATGCTAATTGTAGGCCCGTTAACTTCGTATCATCCAGTTGCAACTGCTCGACCAACAAGTCGCACCAAATTTCACATGGAACCTTATCAACATGGTTCGTGCATTATACAAGCAGTAACCCAATTATATCAGATATGTAGAAAAATAACTAAATCACCCAATGACTCTTCGAGTCTGTGATATTCTTTCCCGATACGTCTCCAAGTATATATTAACTCACTCATCTGTCTATTATGCAACGGTTAAGCAAACTATATCCAACTCAACTCGGGCACCTAAACCACCTGACATAATGGCAATAATCACATGGAGAGTTTTCACTCTATCGAATCTGATGAAACAAGTACCTTATGCAACATAGAACCTTCTAAGTTGATATAAAATTCTTCCAAATGATACGTTTATAGTAAATGTTGTGATATGTAAGCAAATCTGATCTAGCATAGAATTTACATTATCAATAGGCCTACCAATAGACATCCAAACCATTTTAAAACCTTTTCAAAATAGATAATAAGTCTTCTGAAAGTTCAAAGTGACCTATTCTAACTTCCATTCATGGATACCCAAGTAGGTTTATAACCTTCCAGTCTCAACTGCTAATTTCTTTACCAGTTATCAACTCAAGCACCAAGAAACAATATCTTATTTTTTTTCCTGCATGTTCCTCCAACTACACAAATTACATATGATCTGCTACAATCTTGTGGGACCTAACGTACCGAACATAAATATTTGATTTTCTCAAGTCATATTACATCACGTGTTTAACATTTCAACACACATAAATAATGTTGACAACCTTCTAAACCATACTCCTCATGCCAAGATCTCCGAGAAGTATATTTTACTATACTTAGGTTGATCATACACACATCAAACACCGTAAAACCATGACCTCTATCAAGCACAAATATTCTCTAAGTCACTTATCTCAGACACACAAACCAAATTGTGTGGCTATTAACCCATTGTCACTACATCAAAAGATATAGTTCTGCATCAAGAACATCCGGTATCTAAACCTCAAGAATATAAGAATCTTTATAAATATGATTTCTAACTTGCCTATTCAAATGACTGTGATAACATACATTTAACCACCTTGCAAGAATACTTCCATCAACTCTTTCATGTCTTATAACAAAAATATGAATATTGTTGGTTACTAGCTAGTCACATAAGTTATGCAATCCTTAGCCAATTTATCAATAGACTTCATTCTCAATGCATCTTATATAATTTGTACCATTCTTGGCTGATGGAAGATAGTACCACCATTACTTTTAAGAAACTTAAATTTCTCATATCATCACATGACCCCAATCTCAAAGATGAATCGTAACATTTATCATTCAATCCCAATCTCACCTGATCCATATTTCATTAATAACACTATATATTGAGTATAAAAATTTTGTTATACACCCTGAATCACAAGTAAGATGGTTATTTTCATAATCACCTTATTGCCTAGAAGCGTACAACTTGCTCAATTCATGAGAATATCACAGTATGCAACAAACTCTTCAACATCAACCTTATAGTCATGGTCAACACCATCTCAAGCTCTTAAAAACTCAAATCTAATCAAGCAATTGGAACTGCCTCTTCTTCCAAACACGTCGAAACTCACTCGAGCACTTCATGACCCCTCCAAACATTCCAAAAAGTCTGTATAACCTATAGAATCTACTTCAATGACCCATAATATATCCAAAAATATCAGAACTAAAATTCAAGATCCAAAGCAAACATGAACTTTTCTTAAGTTCTTCAAGCCTCAAATTTTACAATAGGTGCGAATCAGTTTCAAACCCTTTGAATCACCTCTAAACTATTCCAATAATTTCAAATAACCTATATGGAGCTATCCAACGGTTCAAAACGTAAAACAAAGCAAAATAACGCAAAATTCAATCCCAAGTCAAACTTAAAGTTCTAATTCTTCTATTTCCCTGGAAAATAGAGATTTCAAACTTTTTATACTTGAAGAGATATACATGTGAAAAACCCTAATTTTTTTATCTTTCTGATTTTTTGTAATTCAATGTACACTTTTGTATTATTTGTTATGATTTACACACTTTTTTATCTCCAATTGTGCATCACGGTTATGAAAGGATGGAAAATAAAGTAAACAAGATGAAATTAGAGTTGAAGTGGTGGAAAAAATAGTATATCTGTAGGGAAATACAACGGACACTCAAGGAATAATCAGAAAGTCGAGATTAGATGACGAAAAATAGACAATTTTCGTGCGTTGGCTGAGATTAATAATAAACGAAAAAAGATTATTAGTACACGGGTAAAAGAAGAAATTATGATTTTGATGAGGATGATAAAATTGTTGAAGATGATAAAATTGCTGAAGAAGAAGAAGAAGAATAAGAATAAGAAGAAGAAGAACAAGAGGGGGAGGAGGAGGAGGAGGAGGAGGAGGAGGAAAAAGATGGTGATAGTGAGAAAAAAGAAACTTCTAAAGATAGAGAAGAAAGGGAAAAGTATCCCGATGGTGAGGAAGAAGAAGAAGAAGAAAAAGAAGAGGGAGAGGAGGAGGAGGAGGAGGAGGAGGAAAATGATGGTGATAGTGAGAAAAAAGAAACTTTTAAAGATAGAGATGTCACGACCCAAATCCTAATCCAGCGCCCAGCACCGTTGTCATGCAAGCCAACACTAATTATCTAGTGAATCTAGTTTGTTTTTACTAAATCTTTCCCATATTTCAAAAGTAATTTAGCCACTACGCATGGAATATAACACATAGCAGGGAAATTAAATTACAAAAACCAAAAGTCAACTTTAATTAATTACATCACCAAAATAATAGTCTACCAATGGGTGTGCCAGGAACTAGTGTCCCAAGTCTACAGGCATCTAGTAGAGTAAAATCAAAAGAATAAAAGAACTATCCAACTCTCTGAGAAGATATAGACAGAATAGAAAAAGAGAGACTCTAGAGTGCTGTTGAACGGCATCAGGAGAAGCAGCTCACCGTGAAGCCTCAAACCAAGTGAAATCAAGGACGAGCTCCGGACTGATACCCGGATGCACCTGCCTCAGAACCTGTACAATTAAGTACAGAGCGTGGCATGAGTACATAAACAATATGTACCCAGTAAGTATCCAGTCTAATCTCGAAGAAGTATGACGAGAGGTCGACCTGACACTCACTAGGGTTCAAACAATATATTTAGATATAAAATTTAAGATGAAATAACAAGTACACATGGATAGTAAAACAATGAATATCTAGCATACCCACAAAACCTACCTATGTGGCGAAACTCCAACATACAAATTACAAATATGTCTTCCAAGACATCTAAAAGTTTAACAGACATGAATAATATCAAGTAGTGAGCATGTGCATAATATGTCGGGGAAGTGCGGACTGAGCCAACATAATAATAAATGTGCACTGCCGAAGGGTCGAACGATGCAAACCATACATGCATCTATTAACATGTTGTGAAGTACGGCCCGCTCCCATGATAGTAGTGGAAAGAATCACTCCGCCTGCAGATTACAAATTATGAAGCGTCACACATAAACACAACATTTTTCCTTAAATCCTTTTCCAAAATAATAGTTCGTTTGAAAACGTCAAGTTCTAGGATTTCTTGAAAACAAGCTTGCATACAAAGAAATCACAAGGCATATAGTTCAATTAACGGAGTTCACAAGGCATGGTGTAAACCTAACTACCCGGACATAATAAGAATAGTAACTATGCACGGACTCTCGTCACCTCGTACGTACGTAATCCCCGCAAACAATGTCACATAGTTAATATAACGACTTGGTCTTTCGTTACGTAGAACCTGTATTATAATTACTGTTATTGACTTGTTATAGGTTGGCTATACTATTATTGATGTGTTAGATTTGGTAGGCTTGAAATCGAAATGGTCGTAGCGAGAGTTTAGTCATTTAGTCAATAAAAATGACCTTAAAGTTGGAAAAGTCAACTTAGAGTTGACTTATTGGTAAACAACCTCGGAATGCGGATTTTATGGATCGGATAGCTTCGTTAGGTGATTTAGGACTTAAGAGTGTGTTCAGAATAATTTTGTGATGTCCGGAGTAGAATTAGGCTTGAATTGGCGAAAGTTAGTTTTTGGTGATTTCCGGTTGACAATGGAAAATAGGCTATCGGAGTCGGAATAGAATTCTGACAATTGGAACATGTTCGTAATGTCATTTTGGATATGTCTGCAAAATTGCAGGTCAATCGGAGTTGTTTTGGATAGTTTCGGCATCGTTGGTGGATTTTAGAAATTTGAAAGTTCTTAGGCTTGAATCCGACGTGATTTTGGTATTTTGAGGATATATTTAGTGTTTTGAGAGTGTAACTAAGTTTTCGTGATCATATGTAACGTGTTGGTATGTTTGGTTGAGGTCCCGAGGGGCTCGGGATTTATTTCGGGTGGTTAACGGACTCATTTGGACTTAAAGGAATACTTGGTTTTCTGGTTTTTGTGCAGCAGAAATTTATTCATCGTGATCGCGAGGAATTGTCCGCGATCGCGTAAGGTTACGGAGGCCATGGAGAAATTTGTGCCTCGCAATCGCAGGAGTGAGGGTGTGATCGCGTAAGGTGAGTGGCTTAAGTAGTGTGATCGCGTGGACTTGATCGCGATCGCGTAGGGTCAGTTAGGCGCGTGGGGAGTAAGGTCAAACGTTCTTCGCGATCGAGTGAGAATGGTCGCGATCGCGTGGGTCGAGGTTCCATTGAATCACGATTGCGTGGCTTGTGATGCGATCGCGTAGGGTCTTCTGAGGGCCTGGGAGATGTGTTCTTCGCGATCGCGTGAGTACTTCCACGATCGCAGTGCATAAATAACTGGGCAGCTAAATTAAAACCCTTCTACGACCCTAACCTATTTTAACACCATTTTGAACGGGAAGAAGCTTTTGAGGCGATTTTGAAGAGGGAAAATCAGTGTTCATAATATAGGTAAGTATTTTGGACCTTAAAACTTGATTATAGGTGATTAAGGAACATAATATCAGTGTTTAATTCATGAAAATCAGTAGAAAAGGTGGGGTTAGGGTTTGAGATTATGAGACCTTTAGGGGTCGATTTGAGGGGTCAACGAACTCCGATTTTTGCGTTTTTTATATGTACGGACTCGTAAGATGACGAAGAACATTTTGGTATAAAAATTTATGAGTTTTGAGATGCGGGTCCGGGGTCGGGTTTTGACCGATTTCGGGTTTTGAGCTAAAATTGATATTTTTCAATTGGAATTCAGTCCTTAAGCATAATTTGATGATAAAGGTCTGATCTTTATAGATTTGGAGCGCTCAGAGGTTGATATGAGAGGCAAGCGTATTGCGGAATAGTTTTCGGGCTAGTTTGAAGTAAGTAATGTCTTTAAATCCTGTCCTGAGGGTATGAAACCTCGGACTCTGCACCCTTTCACGGGTTTTGTAATGCAAAGGTTGGAACTTTGGAAATATATTCCCTATTTAGGCAACTATTGAGTTGCGAAATCGATTTTAAAGATTATGCTTAATAGTATTGATATATATTTGATATGTTTTGGGTTGTAAGCCACGTTTGGGGCCTAGTGCCGATTTGTTTACCCCTTGAGGGATGATTTTACTATTTCCTCACTGATATGTTATGTTTTTCACTCAGTTGTTTCTTGATAATTATTTTGACACTCATGGTATTTTGATACTATTTATTGAAAATGAAACACTGTTTTTGGGTCGAGAACCCGGTATAATTATGGCCTGAAGATCATGTTGAGAGTGTCTGACTGAGTGAGGGTGCGGGCCATTATTGTGAGGATGTTGTGATATGAGAGAGGCTGCGGTCCAATATTGTATGTGATTTATGCCATGTTGTGGCTTGTTATAGCGCTTGGGTTGTAGGAGCCCCTCCGGAGTCTGTACACACCCCCAGTAAGCGCAGGTACCTAATGAGTGATGTTGCTGGTGGGGCTGATATTAAGTGACTGTGAAGTTTCCTGATGGGCTGTTACTGAGGGAATTGTTACGAGAAATGATTATGGCCCGATGGGCAGATTTATGATGATTTTACTGAGTTTTTAAACTATGACTCACTTCGTTTTTCAAACTAATTTTTACTGAGAGTTTTACTGAGGTATATTGAAATTATACTTGTTTCAAAAGGTTTCTAGAAATTGGTTTTCGAACTTGTGTATTTGATGAATACTTTATGGTGACTTGGTGTTTTTACTGTTTTTGTGAATTGGTGTATCTGTGTTGTGTGTTTCGTATTTCTCAGACTGTGATTTATTTTCATTACTACTGAGTTGGCGTACTCATCATTACTCCCTGCACCCCTGTGTGCAGATCCATGTACTAGTTCGGAGCAGTAGTTGTCTTTGTTCGTTAGCAGCAGTTTTACAGAATTTCGAGGTAGCTGTCCAGCGTCCACAGCTTCTCCATTTCCCTTACTTACTTAGTTTTAGCATTTCATTCCTAGACTTTATTTAAGACATTAGTAGAGTTAGTTTTATTTCGTAGATGCTCGTGACCATGTTGACTCCAGTCTGGGGAGGTTTTGCTTAGAGTTGTTTAGACTATTATTGGGGCGCTAAGACTTAAGGAATTTATTTTATGCTATGTTTGTTGTTTATTATTGAATTGTGAATTACTATAATATAATAAATGCATAGTAATGTGATGGTTGGCTAGCCTAGTTCCACGATAGGCGTCATCACGACATGTTAGGATTTGGGGTCGTGACAGTTAATTACTTCACCTATGGGGATAATTCCCTCTAACAAGGTTAGAAGGAGACTTACCTCGTTTCAAGCCTACTTCCCGGGTAAAGAATGCACCTGAATCTCTAAATTTGTCGCCCAAGAACTTGAAACTAGCCAAACATTATATAAATGAATCAATATATGTTCAAAAGTTCAAAATTCTCCTATTTAAATGGTTACCTCAACCTAGTTTGCAAAATCCTAAAATGTACCCCCGGACTCACATGCTCGGATTCCGAAAATTTTCAAGAGGAATGGTTACCCATAACATAAGGATCAATAATATATGGTTTTTGCATGATTTCATAACAAATTCTTTGATTAAATCTTATTTTTTATCAAAACACTAGGTTTTACTCTAAACCCATGATTTCTACTAATTTTTGTGTGTTAATCTACTCAAAACTCAGGTACTAAACTCACTTTTAAGTAGAATTGACTTACCTCGCGATTCTAGGTCGAATTCCCCCTTTGAGAGCTCTCAAATCGCCCAAGGATATGATAAAAATGACCCCAAAAACGCCTAAGTCTCGATTTTTAAGTTACTGCCCAGCTGCCCCTTCATCGCGAACGCGATAGGGGCAACGCGTTCGTGAAGGCTAATGGCCCAGGTCCCCTGAAGTCCCTTCTATGCGAATGTGAAAGAGGCTCGCGAATGCGAAGGCTAGCCGGGCTAGACCTATGCGCGGTGGGGGAGATGCGGACGCGAAGAACAAACTGGCCGAGCCAGCTACTTACCCTACGCGTACGCGGGTGACCATACGCGAACACGATGGTCAATGGCCCAAACCCTTCACAAACGCAGGGTTTCCATGTGAACGTGAAGAGAATCCGCTACCCCTTCCCAACTCCTTCTTCGCGAACACTGCAGTACACACGCGAACGCGAAGAAGGAAACCAGAACTGGGAAAATCTGGTTTCTTGCATTTAGCTCCGAGTAGGGGTGGGCATAAAATCCGAAAAACCGAATTTTGAACCGGATCGAATTAATTCGGTATTTCGGTTTCGGTTCTTTTCTGTATTTCGGTCTAATTCGGTATTACATTTTTGGTATTTCGGTATAACGGTACGGTCCTCGATATTAGGATCTTGAAATTTTGGTATACCGAAATACCGAATTTTTAAATACTTTTAAATTGGACCTATATCTATACATATTGCCCAGCGCCCCAGCCCAACCCTTATATATAGTATTTTATTCAATTAGGTATTAGGCATCATGGAATTTAGAAGGGGGGTAATTTAAGAATGTCAGAACGACAAAGTGCAAACGGCAAACGACGATAGTTTCAGCCTTTCAGTTAGAATGAAGACTTAGATATAAGTTGGTAATATTCTTTGCTGAAGAATGAAAGTTTCCTCTGTTAAAATCATTAATGAAATACTTAATGATTTTAATTTATACTTGATGTTTCCTCTATTTTTGAATGCCAACTTATACTTGGTATTTTTGAATGATTTTAACTTAACTTATACTTTGTGAAATACATAATGATTTTAATGAAAGTTTTATCCTTCGGTGTTTCCTCTGTTTTTAAATGCCAGCGTAGATGATCTCTCTGTTTTTTCTACCATATCTCACTTTGAGATTACGAGTAATTATTAAGATGAAAAGGATTTTAATTTATACTTAGTGAAATACTTAATGATTTTAACTTATACTTGTGAATTCATTAAGTGAATTGTGTATTCATATATATATATATATATATATATATATATATAATTGTGGGAAATAAAAGTGTCAGGTGGCACCTCTCTTTCGCCAAGAAACTCATTTATCTTTTTTTTCATTTTTTTTATTTTCCCTCATTTTAGCATTTATCTTATGTTTAGTAGCCCAAAAATCTCTACAAGATTACATATAACCATTACATATCTTAATAGCTAATTAGTGTCTCTTTCAAACTTCTTCCCTCCCCCTATAAATCTTCTATTAATTATTTTCATAACTCCCAAATATTAATTAATGTGTAACTTTATGATACCATCGAAATGTTATTTAATTACGTGTAACTTTTGAAAGGCAAACGTCATTTGCTTGAGTGAAATTTATTAATGCACACAAAAAAAGATATAAGTAACACTACAAAAGAAAATAACAGAAACAGATGCAATTCTTGATTAAGCAAGAGGAAGATAAAGGAAGAGGAGTCGAAAGTGTACCATATTTGTGGAAATTATGCAGGCAAAACCCAATATTCTAATGGGAATAATGAAGAAGAAATTGGAGTTACGTTGTCGTTTAAGATAACATACAACAATTTAGAAACAAGTCCGAGGAATGTGGTTAATGGCAAGAACAGTGGTGGCAAAAACGTGGGTATCAAGTGACAAATGTCACATTAGCAGGTCGCCTCCTCATCCAATCCTATGAATTCATCTTTTTTTGTGACTACTTTTATGAGTGGTGGAACTTCAAATATGTAAGATGGAGTAACTTTAAATATATGGAATTGTTACTCTAAAGTTTTGATTTGCTGATTTGAATTTGTTATCAACGCATTTTGTTTTATTTATATAGTTCATTTGCCTTTTAGACTAGCCCTGTTATCAGTAAATTACTTTGTAAAATTTAATAATTTTATAAAAGAAAATAGGTTGTGCGTTTGTTATTTGTATTTCTTTGGTTCAGAATGATTCAAATCTTGGGAGTTACATTAGCATCACCGGTGTCGACTTTGTAAGTGAATCCTCATCTCAACTTTTTAGAGCCACAGTGTTGGTAATCAACCCGGTAGCTTAGTTACAGAGCTTTAGGCAAGAATCTGTATTTAGGAGATGGATTTTCACCAATGTGATTTACAGAAGAGAGAATTGTTGTTCATACTTTGTGTAAAATTCATCTTACAAATGGGGCAATGCGAAAGGAACACCAGATATCTTTATGCCTAGAAGTTCAATATTACTTTCTCTTAAATGCAAATGGCTACGTAGGTTCCGGTAAATAATTCATAATGTCGCTAACTGTGATGACCCAAAAGGTCATCTTATGTAATTTAATCTATTTCTGTGTTCCGAGACTCCGAGAGCCTCCGTGAGTCTCACCTCGTTATGCGTACGCAGCCGGGGCGTGTAGCCGGGAAGCTATTATGTGAAAAATTGATGAAAATGAGTTTTGATAATTAATAA